>KL289351.1:358-28364 GCA_000699545.1 Podiceps cristatus | reverse complement strand
TGCCGCCCCCGGCACCGCCGCAGACTGGAGGTTGGGGGCTCCCGGCACGATCCCCTTTGGGACACCCCTGCGAGGTCTGGACTCAGTATCGCAAATGCATCTGGAGTCACGGATGGGGGAGTGAAAAGTGATGGTCTTGACCTGTTAAAATACTCAGTAAGCCTCGGTAGCTGGTCTTGAGCCCTGTAGGCCTGCTGTCAGCCTTCAGGCACCGAGGGCTTGCCTGGCTGTTGGCAAAGAACGAATGAAGAAACCTGTGTCCTCTCTTGCCCTTGGCAGATTAAGGCTGTTGTTTCTGGGCTTTTATTTGCCTTAAGAAGTTTGGATGGTTTCGTTTCAGAGAAGAGATGGCTTTGGGGCATTTTTGAGATGCCCTCTCAGGGCCTGGAGCAAAAGAGGAGGCAAAACTAATTCTGCAAATGAGCTGCTGTCTTTTAGTTTAGCTCTCCAACCCAGAGTGGAGATTCCTTACTTTTCCAGTGCAAATAAATAGTTTCCTGACTTTCCCCTTCCCAAAGACTGAAATATCCCTCTGGTCCCTTACCCTGGCAGCTAGCTGTCAGCCAGGAGGTGAACTTGTCCCATTGGAAAAATATTTTTTGTTTTTTTCCCAGAGAAATGGTAGAAGCTCCATCCCTGGATATGTTCAAGGCCAGGTTGGATGTGGCTCTGAGCAACCTGATCTAGTTGCAGATGTCCCTGCTCGTGGCAGTGGGGTTGGACTAGATGGCCTTTAGAGGTCCCTTCCAGCCCGGATGATTCTATGATTCTAATTTACACTGGTTCTCACGCTCCAGGTCTGTACCACTTAGCTCTGCACCCTTTGCCCCGAGATTTATTTTAGGCTTCTGGATTCCTCCCTGCCCCAAAGCACCTTCCCTTGGGCAGGCGCTGTGTGCTGTGCTCGTTCCCAAGGCACGCGTGCCGAGGGGAGCTGCGGCTGAGCTTCGGGAGCTCGGGTCACGCAGCAGTGCTGGCAACTTTAGCTCAGCTTTTAGCCTGAGCGAAGCTTGCCCTTGCGCCTGCCCTCGGAGTGCAGCCAGGCTGGTTTGCACGCACAGGGAGGAAGACTATGAACTCCCTGTAATGGGAACTAACCTTTCTTTGGGGGGTTAATTGCTGTGCATGCCTTGTCTTTCAGTGCTCTGCACCCTGTGCCGTGTGGAACCCAGAGACTTCTGAGACCAAGTGAAGAGAAGGATGAAATAGTCCTTAATGGGTGTTCTACTTCCCTTCCTAAAACTGCATTGTGTATTTGACAGCAGTTTGCATGCTGGTTTTTATTTTTATTTCCTGGTTTCTCCAGCACAGGAGCAGTGCCGTTAGCAGAGGTGGAGGTAACTAAAGCCATTAGTGTTGCCAAGGGATTTGCAGCAGTTACAGTTTTGGCTGTCTCAAAGCTCAGATCTATCATCTTGGTCCTTACCCTCTCGAGCTCCTGAGGCCCGGTGGGGCTGCCTTATTCTGTGCACTGAGGGGATGTGTTTGGGGATGGTTGAAAGGATTTAAAAAAAAAAAAAAAAAAAAGTGTCTTACCAGTCTATCTGTATAGACAGATACAAATATAAAAATGGTGAGTGATGCAATAGTGGAGGGAGTCTCTGAGGGAACTGGTGCTAGGGAAGAGAATTGCCATTTAATTCTTTATAAAGCAACCTTTAAACATGGTTGGGAAGAAATGTTTGCAATGATAGCAAAATAAAAGAAACCATGTCACTGAAAAAGGGATTTATTTGAATTTCCTTGGTTAGTTTTGGCGTGAGAAAATGCATTTGCATGGCATTTTGGTAGCTAGAGTAATTTCTGTGCCCTATCCTATGGCTCCGTAATCCGTGCTTGGTGGGAGAGTAAGACAGGAGGATCTTTATTTCCCTGGGGTTGCCTGTAGTTTTTCAGGGAGTGTGTACCTCTGCGCTTATGGATCTGCTCTCCGTTCCTGGGAGTTGGTCCCCTGCCCTATGTGCTGCTGTACATCCTTGAAGAACTCTCTGAAGCCCAAGATCTTGGGCAGAAAAGTCTCCCAACAATTTATTCTCGTTTCATGTTTTTCCCCCGAATGTTTGAAATGCATCATTGGGGATGGAAGGTTCTTGCGCTGAATGGGAATAATTGACCTGGGAAGAAAAACTGAATCACTTTGAATTCAATTCAGGTAGAATGAGGATTATTTTTTTTTTTTTTTCCAAGGGTTTCATCCTTAGTTGAACTGAAAATCAATTATTTGTATAGCTCTGTTTATGGACAAGTAGCTAAGTTAAAGACTCAAATGATTGAGGGGGTGGAGGCTTGGTCCTGCAGGTTAATGGACTTGCATGAAGCTTTGTTGTCTCAAAAGCTCTGTTCAAATCCCGCTTTCTTTTCCTAAAGAAAAGATTTGGCAAGTCTCATTTCTGCAGCCCACAAAACGCAAATCAGCGTTGGCACAGTTCGTCTCGGTAGGTCGCTGCACAGGAGTCGTGTGACTTGAGTAGCAGGGATAGCTGCGGGTGAAGAGCAGGAGGCTCACGTGAAGATGGTGTGCGTAATAAGCATTTAGCTTGGCTCTGGGCAAGTGGTACAGTGCTGTTATACGCAAGCTGGCATGCAAGCGTGCTCTCTGTCTTGTAGTATGGTGTCTAGTGGGCACCGTGCTTTCTGTTCCGTGTAGCTTTGCTTTGCATCTGCTGCAGCTTTAACGGCGTGAGCCGGAAACCCATCAGCATCCAGCCCTACCCCATAGCAAGGAGCTATTATATATTCCCAGAGCAGCTGATGTCCATTAAATGTTTGAGTGACACTACAACAATGTGTAAAATATCTGTGATAAGGATCTAGCAAATCTTAATAAAAAAAAAAAAAGGCGGCAAGAATGTAAATTGCACATACAATTGTGATAAAGACCCAGAGATAACATTAAAGAGATTGTATCAGTTTAATGTAAGTTTAGTGCCAAAGCCTGTGATCTGCTCTTTAAAGAGGAGTAGTTGGGAGCCCGTGGTATTCCGGCAGACAGTGCTGGGCCTCTGGACCAGCCGCCCCTACAGCCAACATGCTGCTTGGAAGCTGTCTGCTTGCAGGGGATTAATGAAAACCTTTCCTGCCGCAATAATGTAAATAACATTCCTTGGAAAAACAGAGTGCCCCTCTGCCTGCTGGCCTTTGGGTCCCTCAAAATGCAATTAA
The DNA here is from genome assembly GCA_000699545.1 of Podiceps cristatus. NCBI lineage: Eukaryota > Metazoa > Chordata > Aves > Podicipediformes > Podicipedidae > Podiceps > Podiceps cristatus. The sequence goes on along the minus strand of KL289351.1, from coordinate 25,202 downwards.
AAAGCAGCTTAATACAGCCATGTGATGAGAAATCTGTCAGTGTTCACAGGCGTGATCTGAGGTGAAAGCAAGATGAAACAGATGCGAGCAAAAATATTTAACCGTGCGCCTGCCTGCCTGGTGGTGGTGCTTGTGGAGCCGCCAGCAGAACTGGGATGTGCAGGGCTGAAACTGGTTTAGCTGGGAGAGCTGGCAGCAGGAGCGGCTCTGTGGGCACGGAGCTGGGCTGCAGCAGCACCTGCGAGGATGGGGGAGCTCATCCATAACCCAGTGGGCTTTGTGTGTCTCTGCTTGTCTGCACCTGCCAGAGTCCCTTGTTTTCTGGACTGGTGTTTCTGCTTTATGTCCTTGCTTTCTGTCCCTCCTCTACTGTTTCAGATGTGCCATGTCCCTGAAAGCGGCCAAGGAGCATGGCGGTAAAGGCTGCTGGGAGTTCCCTCACAGGTTTGATGGAAGTGGCAGCTCCAATTTAGGGCTGCCAGCCATGGGTCGGTATTTGGGCCTGCCACAATATCTTCCCAAAACTTTAAACATAATAATGGGAATTAAAGCTAGTCTTAAATGGTGGTGGTGCTTGTTTCTTGGTTTTGTTGTGGGTTTGTTTTTGTTTTTTCCTGCAAGCATGAAAATTAAAACCAGTTCCAGTTTCTTAGCAAGTGGGGGATGATAAAAGTTGGGACTGAACCACCCTTCCCGACTGGGATGTTGGGCTCCAGACAGGGCTCCCACAAGCGCCCTCAGAGCTTCCTGTCCGTGACCGATCACCTGGCTTTGGCACTGCAGAGCGAGCGGGCGGCTTTGGCCGTCCTGCATTTGCCCTGTGTGCGCTGCTACTTGTAAGAGGTATTGCGTTGAGATCCCTCGGCCCTACACAACGAGCTGCTGTAGCAACAACCACTTTATTGGAGTTGCGCTGAGAGCAGTTTCACGTTGCACGCCAGTAGATGGCACAGGTTTTATATCAGCTAATTATATAGGGAGAAAATGCCGGGGCTGTGCCGTTCCTGTTGCTAATCATAGCCATTCCTCGCTCTCCACACACGCGAATGGAGATGTCTCTGCTGATGTGGCTGTAATTGAGGAAGTCAGATAAGATTGCGGGAGAAGATGTTGAGCCTTGCAACGTTGGGGGGCGGTGGGAAACCACGATGGGGCAGAGGAGGTAAGCAACCGTGCTCTTGGGTGAGCGTGGAAGCAGATAAGCAAACTTCAGGGTGGTGGTAGTTTGGCTTCTCATGCACATTCCCTTAGGACAGATGTATTTGACAGCTCCAGCTTTATGCATGGGGAAACTGAGGCCTGGAGAGATCACACTTTGATACACCCCTGAACAAGAGCTGTGCTTCCTAAATAAGTTCTGGGACTTTAGCTACAAGGTGTCATTCGTGTGTGGTTACTCCAGTAACATCTCCCTGGAGCTCAAAGCTCCTTCTCTCTTCTCTGCTTGGCTTTGGCACTATTCTTCCCTGGCCAGTTCAGTCTTTGAATGTGGATTTTTGTTTTAGCAGAAAATGTGAAATGCACCCTTCTGAAAGAGCTCAGCCTTAAATCTTCTCCCTGCATGATGCTGTTTTGCACCTCTCCTAAGGCAAAGCATCTCTGGCCCATTCAGGCCAGGCACGTGGAGCTTGCTGAGCGGTGGCCGCTGTAGCTGGGAGGGTTGCTCAAGTGCAGCAAGACAGCTGTGAAACGGAGCGGCGGGCTGCTCGTCCCTCTGCACCCCTGTCCTGGGAGGTGTGCAGACACCCCAACATTAGACGCAATCTTTCTTCCTACCTTCTGCCTGCTGAGGAACTTCTTTTCATGGCTGAAATTGATTCTTGCAAGTGGATGGAAAGGATATATCCTAAATCTTGAGGGCCTGGAGTGCATGTGGAATATAAAACAGAGTGTATGTATGTGCTGCTGTAAATAGAGTTGTCACTCTAAAAGAAATGGGGTTTCTAGTGCTTGTCAGATCACTTTAAAACCATTTTTATTACTAGATTACATTCTAAGATAAAGTTTATTGTAGCAAAAAAAGAGAGAAGGTGTAGGATTTGACTGCAGATTTGGAAACACACTTTAAAATTATGAAGAGTCTTTGAGCGTTAGCTGAGGGCAGACTGCCTGCTTCAGGGTTTTCCTCCGGGGCATCTCCTACCCAGCTGAGTTCAAGGGTGACTTCCTGATTTCAGTGCAAACTCTCCCCTAGCACATCACCTTTTATAACCAAGCAATGACATGCCATGTGGACGTTGGTGTGGAAGCTCCAGCTCATGAGTCTGAGTCCTGCATGTGGGGCAGAAACACTTCCAGGGCATCTGTCCCAGCTGGGAGTCCTGGAGAACACCCTCTTCCCCTCGTGTGGCTTTAAAACAACTGCCCTAAGGATTTCGAGTCAGAACTGAGGACCAATCCTAGCACATATTGACTTTCTTCTTTCTCTTCCTCTCCCCCATGAGCATTGCTCCTTAAACATTTTGCTCTAGTTCTATCCTTTGTCTATGCTCTTACTTTTAGTGCTAAGTCTGCAAGCAAAAGAAAACACTGGGTAGGTGCCAACTCTTTTCTTAGCTCTTCCTTTCAGATACCAGTAGCATCCCTTTTTCTAACCCATCCTCTTCCATCTTTTCCTCCTAGTTTTACCTAGTGATATTTTTCTACCTTTGATATGTATCAGTGAAAAAGTTGTCACCCATTGCCTCAGCTGTTCATTTGATGCAGCACGCCAGAGAAAACAGCAGTCTGCTCCCAGCAGACCTGGACTTCAGAGTTGGGTTGTTTCTCCATCTACCTGCTTGGTCTACCATCCTAGTTTAGGTAACCACAAAGCACATCACAGACCAGATGCTGGAAGAAGCAGTCGCTTTGCAAGCGCCATCTGAATGCTGCAGCCCCCTGCACCGCACAGAGCAAGCGTGGTACAGAGGTGCAAAGAGAAGAGCGATCTGCGACTGGAGAGGGATGGTTGGATGCTGCAAACCTCCTGCTTGCAAAACAGCTTGTGGGTTTGGTCGGAACGGGGCTTCTTTGAATGTCGCACAAATATTTGAAAGTCACTCAGTATAGAGTGGCAAGAAGAAAGTCAGCTGGATTTAACTCTTAAACCTGAGTAGAGCCTTGTTTACCATAACCTCCGGCCTCTAAAGAACCAGGTTTATTTTGCGTACAGACTAATCCTGGTAAGTCTCCCCTGCCTTGATATTAACGTTCTTTTGTGTCTCCCACTTCCAGCCCCTACTCAAACCTGGGACCTCTGCAAGGTCCCATTCCGAGTAGCTGCTTTGCTCCCTCTGCGCTGAGCATCCCTGAAACCTGAGCCATAATAGCATCCCTGCTAATTATATCACTGCAGATTTATTTCATGGTAATATTATTGCTGGCCTCAGGCATCACCACTATCATTGGAAAACATTGAAAGATCACAGCTCCTTAGCTGCCTCCATTAAACCTGAGAGAAGCGTCTGGGCCTGTTTATAAGTTTGTCTTTTGATGAGAGCCAAGGATTGATGAGCTAGTGGATGCGAGGTTTGCAGAACATGCCCTGGAGGGAAGCTTGCCTCGTCGCAGCCGTAAGGTGCAGATGGCAGGATCGCTAGCTGAATGCATATGCAGCCTGGGAAGCGGGGAGCGAGGCAGCAGCGTCACCTTTATCTCTTCAGGGCAGACCTTGCACCCCCCCTCACAGACCTTGCACCCCCCCTCACAGCAGCATCCAGCACCCAGGGCTGCGCAGCGCTCCGGACCAGCAGTGCTGGGGGTTTGGTCAGAGCTGCTCCCAGGGAAGGAGGCGTTTTCAGTAAGCAGGTCATCTCCTGATGCTTTCTGCTGAAAGTCTTGGAGGTAGGGCAGAAGAAAAGGCAAAAATATCAGTGCTGTTTTTCAACAAAAAAATGGAGAAAAATTGTTCAGGAGTTTTCTCTGTTTTCTCTGCTAGAAATCAAATACCGCAACCGGTGTGCTGAGTACCAAGTCCTTGTGCTAAGAGCCTGGCTGTAGGTCAGTGCTGTATCCCCAGGGCTGTTCTCTTCTGGGACCCAAGCTCATAGCTGCCTGGTGTTATGGGCCGTTCCCCGTGGGAGCGCAGCGGTGGGATGGCAGCAGGTCTGTGGAGTGAAACAGTTGGTGCTGAAGACCTGATACCCACACTCTGGTTTTTTGGAGGATATACTAGAATATTTCAGACTATGACCTGGTACCATGCAGATTTATTGCAAGGGAGTTTTCGCCTGCAGCTGAAACCTGATTTGACTTGCAGGGATGGTGTGACCATCATCCCTGGCCAGTGTGTTGGTCTTCCCCATGTATGCCCTGCAGACAGTTGTCTAAGGGAACAGCAGAAGATTATCACTGATCTGAGGTTTAGCTTGTGGAGAACGTGAGGAGGTAACTTGTCAAGATCGCTTTCAAGATCTATAAAAGTATATCAGTTGTTATTGATTTTACTGTGTCTGGCTGTAAAGTCCTTTTTGGTGACGGTGTGAAGTGCTCCAGCACGGCGATGAGTGGGCCAAAAACTTGACTGAAATGGAGTCAATAAATTACAGGCAGACAAAAGGCACTTACACTCAGACTGCATCAAGTCTCCTGGTAATTTCAGCAAAACAGCCAGAGCAGAAATATGCTGATAATTATTTAAATTATACTCTGAGCATTGAATTTTTTTTCTTCAAGTAACAGCACTTCAGCACTTGTCCAGATGAGTGCTAATTTACCCAAATGGAAAGGTTTATTAAACATGCCAGCCAGTGCTTTAGTAATATTTAGGACAGCAATTTTGCTTTATTATATCTCTTAACAAAGAGGACACAGGCTTCTTGATCCAGCACCAGAGCAGTTAGGAGATGTTGGGCAAAATCCATGTCAGCTCTGCCTGGTCTTGAATTAAAGTGCATCATTTCTGCTTCAGTTCTGCCTCTTTGCCAAGTGCAAACCTGAGAGCTGATTTGAAAAATCTTCACTGACTTCACCAGATTGAGGGACACTTAAAATCTGGACGTCTTCTAGGTGCGGGAGTCATGGCTATGATTTCAAAACGTTGAAGGTGGAAACTGAGTTTGCTCCAGTGAAATGGGCCCTGAGCCACCTGCTGAGGAAGATGAGCCTCAGCTCCTCACGCTGCCCCTTGCTTGCTCCAGGACGTGCTTGACAGCTGTGTCATTTTGTGGAGAAAGTCAGGTGCATGAAGATGATCCCAGCCTATCATTTGCTGTTTCTCACTGATATTTCACTCCTGGTCTCCGTTATTATGGTGTGTGTTGTCACGTAGGTGTGCCTACGAACTGGTAGGTACAGTTGAACCCGAGCTGGAAGCTATTCAGTGTGTATATCTTTGTTTCACCATCAGGGCTGTCTTCAGACTAATCACGTTGCGGTATGCTGGCTTTGCTGTTTCCCTTAGGACTCTAAATTTCTTTGTCCTATATATTTGGGAAGAAGCCCGATGGATGGAGGTTCTGCTAAAACATCCATCAGAAGTTAGCTGCTGCTTTTTGTCTGTCGGTGCAGATGTGTGGTTCTGTGGCTTCTCCCAGGACTCAGATGGGGAATTAAGACTACTTGCATGGATTAGAGAGAATATAGAAGTGTCTTAGTCTGAGAATCTCCTCACAAAGAGGGTGGTTGTATGGGGTGAGTGCTTCTTGGAGATCCATCCAGGGGAAAATTTCTTTTAGGCTTTGAAATTCCTCTGGGTCCTTCATAGTAAAGACCATCACCTCCTTTATATGTGCATGCTTACCAAGGACAGGAGGATTAGAAATACTGTGTAACATACCAAAATCTGTGTTGTGCTGTTTTTATCTTTAAGACCTTGTCTGGGGCAGAGAGGCAGGGACAGAATTTCGAGGAGGACTTCAGTTTGCTGCTGTTAAAGTTTTAATAGGAGTTGAAGGAACAGGGTTCGGACAGAAGTACAGCTTTCTGCTGTAGGACGCTATAGTTTGCATACATCATTTCATAGTGGTATTTCTCCATCTGATTATTGGTGGCAACCATCATCTTTGCCATTGTATAGTAGATGTCTGTCTTTACTGAAAGTTTTTCTTCCTTGCTCCTTCCATAAATAATCTTCTCCCCCGTCTCTTTTTTTCCTCTCTTCCCCCCCCCCAAGATTGCTACCTTAAGCTATCGTACTATAAATCTTGGGAGTGTCTGGAGCTCTGTCTGTTTGCAGAAGATTTGGCAAGGGAGAACCTATTGGAGTTACAGGTTGTAAATTCTTCCTGAGCTTGGCTGTAGGGTGCAGCCAGAGGTGCGATGGGAAGATTTTGATGTGATTCCAGGCACTTGGTCTGTCTTCGGTACCGTCAGGCGAGCAAGTGGTGTCAGAACAATGAGTGGAAGGCTGTGGCTCCTCTCCTATGCAAGTGCAGATGTTAAATCTCCCAGAGGAGAAAAAGGGAAGTGGATCTTCCCTAGAGAGAGTTAGTGCAGAGGCCCTCTGATCTCTATGGGAGCTGGATTCACCCCAGACAGGTCAAAAACTGTTACGTCCTGTTCTGATGGAAGTGCAGAAGAGCTGCTGGGAGGAAACAGGCCTTCTCCACTCCCTGGCATGGATGGGCAGGAGACCAGGTCTTCTAGGGACCATTGTTGATTCCCATCCTCCTCACGCTCCAGAAAGGGCAGAGCACTGCACTGTCACAGCTCCTGAGAGGTGGGCAGCATGTGTCCAAGGGAGGGACCTGGTGCCCAATGATAGCATAGTGTGGAGGTGGACACCTTGCTATTGGCACGTGCTTGGTCACCAGCTCAGCTTTGGGCTTCCTCCTCTTCACTGTGCATAAAATTATGCCCACAGGTCCTCCGATGGCATGGTGGCATGAATGTTTCTAGCAGGCCCTCAAGTCTGTAGAGCCGCAGAGCTTGTTGTAGGGACAACAGTGCTGCCTTACCCAAATGTTTGGTGAGACCAGTTAGTGAGCCCTGCTCTGCTTGCCCGCCAGCTGCCACATCCCACTAGGCAGTTCTCCTCTTCTGGTAAAGTCCACTTTTGCGGAGGTTTGCAAAATATGGCTTCTGTAAAGTGCTTGAGGGCAGCAACCAAGATAAAACCCAGCCTGGCTATCGATTTCCTGTCATGCAATACTGTTGCTATTTACAGTCCTGGCAGTTGCCTGGTAGGAGTATGAAATTTTCAGAATGGGGAATATAAATGGAAATAATTTGAAAGAAAACTCTTGCTCTGCATTATTGACGATACATGGCTTTTGCATTTGGCATCCTATAGGGAAGTGTGCTCTGACACCTCATTTATGGTGGAGCCCCAGTGTACCATGGACCATCAGCTGGTCTCATCCATCCACAGTAACTGGGTGTGAGGAAGCAGCCTAGAAGAGTCCTCTGGCTTATCCACCTTTAAAAAGTGCATAGATACAGACAGTCTGAGATTCAATTTTACTGTTCTAGCACCTTTCTCACCACCATGATTGGAAGTGCTTAACCTCCTCTTCATTAATCAGTTTGAATTTTATCTAAACTTCATCCTCGATGAAGGCAAATTAGATAGAGTCTGCTGCTTCAATCATGGCCTGAAAATGAAGGCAGTGCATGCAGGGGTTAGCAGGTAAGTGCGTTGCAGCTTGGATCAGAGTGACACTGTGTTTTTGGTGGCTCTATACTGAGAAGGCCGGAGGAGTCAGCCATGTCTTGTGTGCTGAGCTCCCAACAGGTGCTATAGGCAGGACAAGCGCACGATGTACTGGTGAATCCCAGGTGACATGTGGTTGGGGTGCCAGAACCCAGAGCAGCAATACAAGTCAATCACCAAGTCAGTGAGGTTGGCAGGGACCTCTGGAGATCATCCAGTTGAACTCCTGCTCAAAGCAGGGTGAGCTGGAGCAGGCTGCCCAGGAAGTCATTTTTCTCAGGGAAGTTGCTGTCATTGACCTCATTTTACAGATGTGGAGAGTAAGCCCTGGGTAGTGACTTGGCTGTGGTGTCTGGACGGTGAGTGCAGGTGGCTGGGGAGATGTGCTTGGCATGATGGTGAGAAGGTGAGGAAGGCCTTGAGGCTGCAAGGCACGTATGTGTGTGCTCACTCATCATGTCATGAGCTGCTGGTTGCAAGGGCGCTGTCATTCTATTAAGGATATTTTTTCAGGAATCGAAACTACTAAGATCCGTAAGACTGACAGAGCTTCAAGATCGGTATATAAATGCGGTGGAGAGGTTTGTTGTCTTCTCTGTACAGCTCCTTTACTGTCGGATGTTTTTGTACAGGAATGAGTGGAAAACAAGGAATAAAGGGGATAAGAGGCAGCAAACTGTTTGTAGAGTCCTTGGCCTTTTGGTCACTGAAGGAAGTCACCTTTCTCCTGACATCCTCTGTAACAAGGACTCTTTGGAAGTTGTCTTCCTCTAGTGGTCTGCTGAAGTTTAGCCTGTGGGGCAGTTACACGGTCCTCAGCGAATGCATGGGCTCCTGGTCCATCCTGTCTTGCCTACAGTGCAGTCTTACAGCTCCTGCCATAAGGTTTCATGGAAAAAATTAGGCAAATAGACAGACACCCTGTTAGAGTGTGGCCAAGCCACATTCTCCTGCCTGGGTGTGGAACGAGCATCCCACTGGGGTAGCGCTGTCCCAGCCAGCCAGAGAGCATCTTAAATGTCTGATGAATCTTTTATGGCAGGATTTCAGCCATACCCTTTCCTTGGGAAGAGGTAATGACTGCAAGGTGCTTGCTTTTGAACTCGTGCAGGCCTTCTCCCGGATGAGACTTCCCTCCTGATGGCTGTGGCCGATGAGGCAGGGAGCTGGGACTGATTGGCTGTGGTACTGCAGAAAGCTGCTGGCTAATTTACCTAATCCGTAGCACTGAGTCAAAATGCAAAAGTGCCGGCTGTCATCACACCGCAGCTGCAATTTACATTGGGAGGGAAAGGGGGGAGCGTGCCAGTGAGAGAGGCATGGACTCTTTTGCCATGCAGGTCAGTGGTCTCCACTCCTACTGGGGTGCAAAAGAAATGGTAGTCTCACATTCTGCTTTATTTTCTCCTGTTTATTTCTTCCATCTCTCCCTAGTGAGGGCAGATGGGAGTGAGAATTAACCTCCAGAGACATTGGTGGCTTCCTAGCAAGAAAAAACATAATTTGCAAGCTCCTAAGAAAATGAATTTCAGTGGTAGTAACAACACCTAGAGGGCCCTGTATCTGTTAGGATATAGACATTTTATAAAGCAAGTGTCCTGAGTCTCTGGTGTGCCATCTCCTCTGTGGACCTGGAAGGCTTTTATAGCCCAATTACAACTCCCTTTTGCAAAGCACCTCGTTGTGCTTCTTGTGGGTGTTCAGAACCTGGTGTGTGAATCTGTCCTTTATGCAGCGTTGCTTAGTTGATGGGTGGCAGGTTAACAGTTTCTCCTGCCTCTCACAGAAAAGAGGAACATGGTGAAAACCAAAATAAACCACATTTTGCTGCACTGCTTGAAACAGCTTGTGAGCTGGGAGTTTGTCCCTGCAGTCTTTTCCTCATGCCTTCTGCTTTCCGCTGTGACTGATGATTGGGATGAGAGCAATTCGGTATCGCAGAGCAGCTCCGCATGCAAAGCCTTCTGGCAGTCTGGACCTGAACCTCCTTTTCACTGCTACTGCTCTGGTCTAGATGTGTAGCTGATATTTTGATGCTTGTGGGTTGCCTCATTAGAAGGAGGAACTAATGATGGTGCTAGTGATGCACTCCTTGCTTCCCAGATCGCATGCCAAGACTGGTTTTGCTGATACAACATCTTTGCTCACAGTTCCATGAAATTCTTGCTAGAATTGTTTGGAAAGCTGTTCTTAAAATCCTGGGCAATATAGCAGGATTCTGGTCTAATGCCCTGCACAAAGCAGGGATGGTTAGATGTGTTGCTTAGCGCCTTGTCTGTTGGGTTTTGAAGATCTCCAAGGGCAAAGCTCCTGCACTCTGGGTCCCTGTTGACCAACTTTACATGATTTTTTTTCTTCTGATACCTAATCAGAATTTGCCATGTTGTGTCCACTGCTTCTCATGCTGTCTTTGCGCACCTCTGAAGAGAATTTGGTTTCAGCACACTCTAGAGATGTGTTGAACTGCTTGCACCCTGCCATGTTGCCTTTCCAGCAGCTGCAGGAGCAGTTAAAGCCCCTGTGAGCACCAAAGCCTATTTGTTCTTCTGTCTAGTGACTTTGTCTTGGGTGATCTCTTGCTTGGTGCCTCTTTCTTCCTTTGTTCTTTGGCTCTTTTACACCATTAAACACGTGGTTTTGAATCAACAGCCAGCATAACCCTCTGCCCACATACTTCCGTTTCTGGAATGCCCTCTGTACATAGCCCGTGTTTTAGGTGATGCCCCATCTTACTTTATCTATCCTACTCCAAAGAGACTACTTGTGAGACCCCTTTCAATCAGGAAAAAGTGTTATACAAATAGCGTCAAGCAGGATTTGCCCAACCTTTTGATCCTGGATTGCAACAGGGATGTTTTAGGGACTTGGGCTAGGCAAGCAAAGGGCGCCCCTATGGAGAGACCCTCCTGCCTACTCTGGTGCTTACTTGGGCGTTCCAGTTGCCCAGTGTTGGATGTCGAGAGGTTGAACCCTGGAATGGGTTGTCCGGATAAGTAGTGGAGGCTTCATCCTTGTGGGTACTCAAAACTCAACTGGACACAGTTCAGGGGCAGCATATGATGGGACCACAACGTGGGTGTATGATGTTCTTTTTGTCTGAGAGCGCTAAAGTGGGCTTTCACGCTCTGAACCAAGAGAAAAGGGTGGTTGTTGGTGCAGGAATGGTACAAGACAAGCTGCGAGTGGTATGTAGGCCACCCGCTCCTGACTTCCAGCCAAGCCAAGCTGGAGGAGGGAGTCTTGCAGATGACTGTTGAAGTCATGAGGAGAACAGCATGTCTCCAACTTACTTTATAGGTTTTGTGTGGATTTCATGTGCCAAAGCTAAAATAATACATGATTTGTTAAACTGGCTTTTTTCACAGCTGTAGGAGACAACTCAGCCATTCAGCTAGCGAGGCAGAGAGCACCGATCGGTGTTGGCAGGGTGGGCTATGCTGACTGCTGTCAAGATGCTGTTTCTGAGGAGGCTGGTGGAAACAAGGGACTCAGAGTGGTAAAACCACACTGTGCTGGACTACACTCGGCAGAGCAGCCAAAACAGGGAGTGCAGGGAAACTAAACAGGAGCACGAGAACTGCCAAATGTACGACACTAATGTGTGTAGGACAGCAAGTTAGAGCAGTGAAAGAGTCAATCTGGCTGATTTTTCCAGTAAATTTGACAGATGCCTCCAGGACATAGGAGTCACACCAGTGTGGGGTTCACCCGGCCTTCCAGGTGGGGCAATCTGGAATATACCAGGAGCTGTCACACCTGATCCATGGTAAAGTGAAGTTTTTCTGTTCCTTGATGGAGTTCTTCCATGCATTGAGTCTGCAGCTGAAGTGGGCTTTTTGCCGTCTTTCCTTATTGTAATCTCCTAATTGGTTTGCTACATTCACTCCTCAATTGCTGTAAGCATTAAAGTGCAGTGGGTCCCATTAGATAGCCCTTTTCCATCTACATTACCTACTTAAGCAAATTTCAAATGAAGATTTTCTTTTTCTCTACAACTTTCATCAGCCTTTCTGATGTGCCAAGTAACTTGTGTGGTAGAAACACCGGTCTCGTGGGCGGTGGGTTTCCCACCTCCCTCTCTCGCTGGTCAAGTCATGGAGAAGTGGTAGCTCATCCCAGGAACGCATGCGTTGCATCCCGCTCTGATTTGGTCCTTTGCCTGGAGGCGTTTTTGTATTGTGGTTTTGTTGGTATAAGGGGAGGATGAATGATTCATTGCTGTCTCACAGAGGAGGGGTCGGTGGGTCACCTGCAGCCGTATCTTATTATCATCTGGAACTTAGTCTGCTGAGGTATTGCTAACCGTCTGTAACACATACCGCTCATTTCTGTGGCATGCTCATAACCTCTGCTAATTATTTATAAAGGGTTAATTAATAGGATTCTGCTCTAAACAGTAACCCAGTGTTCTTTGTTTCTGGTCCTTCAGCTAAAGTAACAGCACTCTTGACTGAAAACAACAGTAATTTATTCTTGAGAACAAGGGGTTTGAGGTACTGTATCAAAGCTCTGTGAAAAAAGAATGTAGTGTCTACTTCTTTCCTCTGATCGCTGATTTTGTAATTTTATAAAAGAAAGCAATCGAGTTTGTCTCATTATATTGGTGCTCATTGTTCAGTTCCATTATCCTTTTAGGCTTTTCTCTTAATGTTTGTTCCACTGTTTTAGTAAGGCTTGAAATTAGACTAATTCCCCAGATCACTCTTCTTCCAGTTTTAAAATTTAGATGAAACAGATTAAGATTACTGAGTTCTGAAAATCAAAGAGACAATAAGGTAGAACCGTTAACGTGCTGAAAGAGACCATTTGCCTGGTCCCGTTAGCCCCTGCTCTGAAAGCAAAAGCAAAGGGCACCTAATATAATTAAAAGGCTTCTACTAGAAGTAAAGGAAGTGCTTTTTAATACAGCGTGTAGCTAACTGGTAGGACTTGTTGCTCAAAGATGCTGTCAGATCAAGAAATTTAGCAAGACACAAAAATGAGGAGAAGCTTGTTAGGAATAAGAACAATAGTTCCGATTCTGCAGTTGAGATAATCCTTGCTTGTGTAGTGTTGCTGTTGTAACACTGGGTTTAATTGAGTGATGGAGGCTTTCAAGATCAATGTGAATATCTGTAAATTGAGCTGAGGAGAAGATAAATGGCCAAGGCTGTTCTGTTCTTGCTTTGGGAAGATTTAAGGCAATAATTAGTGAGGCCAGGAAAATGATTTCCTTTCTTGCAGATAGATTTTTGTAAGAAATGTAGTTGTAGTCTTTCAGGCTGAGAAGATGAGAGTTGGGTCTTTCTCTAGACCATTTGCAGGATGCAAAAGTTGGTGAGACTCCAGGCCGCTTCCACTAAGTCAGCAATCTCTCTGCTTTTCCTGAAAGGTGCATTAAAACTTTCTCGTTCGTGCTTTACAAGCACGGCGCAGACTGAAGACCACCTGGCAGTAACTCTCTCTAGAGAACCTCCCAAGCAGGCACCTCCTGCTTTACTGAGCTCTAAACTGCTTAGTATCTACAAAGTATGATTGGTAGGGAGGACTGTCTTTTATTACACCTGTATTAGTATCTGAGCCCAATAGCTACTCCGCCTTTTCAACTCTGTCACCTGTTAGGTTATAAAAGATGTATTTTTTAATCACTAATGGAAGATGAACAGGAAAGATGAGAATAAGCCCACTGCTCTAGTGGGAATTTTAGACATAAGAGATGTGCGTGCACATCTTCAGTGCTTCATTTCTCCCTAAACTTCATTATTGCTTTCTAAGCCTTTTCCTTTAAAAATGAAACAGTTTCTTAAACAAATAGTAGTTTTTCATGCATTTTACCCGTTCTGTCTATTAAAAGATCTTGACCCCCCCATTTCCATCTTTTGGGATAAAAGTAGTAAGTTGTGCCAATTTGGTAGTCAGTGTATGGAAATCAGTGTCTATGAAATGCATATTCTCTTTGATTGCCTGCGTTTAAGCCTGATTATGTTCAAATCACCCAAACATCACAAAGTGCTATACGAACTATAATAATCTGTCATCAGAGGCAGACAGAGGGAAGGAGAAACGAGTCTTTAGATTTTGGTAGAACCCAAAGAGTTTTATGCTTCAGCTTTTCAAATGCCAGCCTGTTGGGACCGTGATAGACTCTAGAACCTGGGAGCTACTTTGCAAGCACCAAAGCTCAGAGATCTCTGAAAGGCAGGGGTGAGGCTTTAATGCTAAGAATATGTTTTGCCTTTTAGTAAATCCACCCCTAAAGTTGCTAATGTTGCACCATTCACTTGGGTGCCACCAGATTCTACCAGTCTTCACTGACACTAACAATCCGACGTTCCTGTTGGGTGCAGTGGACATGAAAACAGGTCGTTTGCCAGCCTCCACAGGAAATGGAGTTATCTGCTAGCCTGACGCCTGGGTTGCTGCTGAGCAGTGTGTCCCAGAGACCTTGCGCTTGGTCTTTGCCGAGAAAGATCTCTTGCTCCATTTCCCCTCTAATAAGCACATGCGGTATGCTCTGCTCCTGAGGTGGGGTAAGAACACTCCTGCTGCCTTGGACTGTCTCTGATGCAGTGTCCGCAGTTCTCTGCATCCCTCCCATCCCAACAAGTGGAGGGATGCACTTCTCTGCATCCCTCCATGTGTTTGGTTTTTTTTCAGTGTAGTGCTCCTCACCTGGGAGCAATTTCTGCACCTCTAAAATGATTGCCTCAGCTCCTAGCCTGGCAGCCCATACCCACAAAACCTAGATGTCAAATAAGATAACTTATTTACCCTCTAGGTTATGACGCCGGCAGGCTGGTAGTACCTGGCACCCATCAGGAGGGCGATGAGGGCACCCTGTTATCCCCTGCAGTCCCACTGTGGTACAGGGATGCGTCCTGTACTGCCCAGGGCAGGGACGGAGCCTCCTGCTTGACCAGGTGGCCAGTCCGGTACTTCTTCATTGGAAGAAAGGCTTTAGTGTGGGGATCGCTGTTAAACCACTAACTTGCATTTGTGAAAGCAGGGAGAGCATTTGTTGTTGCTCTTCCACAGTGCTGAGACTATTGCAAGTAGAGTCTCACCTGGATATGGATCCCCCGATGCATGGGCACTGTGGGAGAAGGAAGGGACAGAGTGGGAGCCAAAATTCTTGAGTCCCTGTCTTCCCTTGACCTCTGTGTGGCTGCTGGTTTAAATTGTCAGTTTAATGCATTCATCCATTTAACTCAAAAATACGCTTGAAGAGAGGAGGAGGGGGAGGGCAGACCCCTTCCCCGGAGTGGGGTGTTTGTCTTGCAGAACTCCAGCTTTACTGTTTCTCAGTTAAGGCCCAATAAGGTCTGCGGTGGATGGGAGTCACCCACTTGCCTCTGCCTGATAAAGCTGGAAGGTCTCTGGGTTGGGAGCTCTCCTACACGCGTGTGTGTGTTTGGATGTGCATGGGCACTGCCTGGCACGGCGGGTCTCTGGTCCGGAGAGTTCTGGGTGCCGTCAGAGCCCAAAACCACTGCAGTACTCGTACAGTGGCGAGCAGAACACATGGTGTTTGCTTGTCTCCAGGCAGCTGTGCCCGGAGGTTTCCTTGTCCTCTAAGAAAGCATGGTTGTTGCAGTTTTAGAGCTGTGCTCTGAATCTCTTAAGTAAATTACCAAGAAAAATGGTTGGTGCTATTTTTTCCTCCTTGTGCTCTGCTAGTTCTGTTTAGGGCTGTTGTGCCGGATTTTCTTCCTTTTATCCTCTTGTTTTTCAGCATGTCTGCCTTTTTCCTTTCTCTTTATACTGAGATTTGTCCTTTCTTTTATAGAAATTAAAATGCCACATCCCTACCAATCTGAGACTGAAGCAAAACTGAGGCTAGAAAATAGTTTGTTTCTAATTGAGATTTGAAAAATATCCCTCAATAATGCTTTCAGCTATTATGCGTGGGAATATTTTGATTACACTTGTTACGGCAAGCTCACATTCTGCCATTGCAGGATAAGAGGACAAATGAGAGCAGTATTTCCACCAAGAGGTGTCTATCCTGAAGAGCAGATGGCTCGAGGTGGAAGCTGTGTTGCATGTGCACATACATCGCTGTGTGGCGTGAAGAGGCACGCAGTGATGTAAAACACTGTCAGGTTTGCTTGCCCACACTGGGCTTTTTTTAATTTTGTGCTTCTGTGGCCTTCAGCACTACTGAACTCCAGCCCTTTGGGATTCCCTGAGCACCAGACAGACATCCCCAGTGCCTTTGCCCCGCTTGCAGTTGAGAGTGCCCTCGAAGGTGGGCTGAAGGCTTTCAGCATGGGTTGGTGGGTCTATAAGAGACAACTGAGAAAAGCCAGCCTTGTATTATTAAGCTTAAACTCCCTGTCTGGAACAGTCAGCTCAGCTGGAAAAGTGGTAGGAGTCTGTAAGTCAAAAAAAAACCCAAAAAAACAACCAAACAAAAAACC
The DNA here is from genome assembly GCA_000699545.1 of Podiceps cristatus. Lineage (NCBI taxonomy): Eukaryota > Metazoa > Chordata > Aves > Podicipediformes > Podicipedidae > Podiceps > Podiceps cristatus. Next base: position 9,230 of record KL289351.1, on the reverse strand, counting down.
ACCAAAAAAACCCCACACAGGTGGAAAATGCTGCTGCAGTGTGAGTATCCAGCATGGGCAGGCAAGAGGGGAGAACTGTCAGCAGGAGTATTCTGGGAGTATTCATGGAGTTAAACATGCTTTGTAATGTCAAAATACAGACGGGTGTGGAAAGGCTAAGCAGCTAATGGCTAGCTCAGTAGCCCTAAATCTGTAGTTGAGCTATAAACAAGCAAAGCCTGGTGTCCATCAGCAGCTTGACTCGGGAGTGCCTGGCGTCCGCGCGTGGCTGAGCTCGGCAGTTAACGGTGTCGTACAGCTGGCTCTGGGAGCGAGGACTCACTCGGTGACAGACAGTTAATGGGGAGGCAGCTCTGCCGTTTGGGAAGGGTTCAGATGGATACCAACCCATGAAAAGAGCTAAATGCAGAGAGAAAAGAGCGTCTAGATGCTTAACGCCATCAGGTGCTCTGCGAAGGACAGACAGGAATGGAGACTGGTGAGGAGAAGTTAGTCCTCTGAGGTTTGAGCACAGGGCATGGCTGAGCCATGGCACCCTGGCAGCACGGTCAACGCAAGGGGTGGCAGTGGGCCTTGCTGCCCACACGTCACGGTGTCCCTTTCTGCTCTGCGCAATGGGAGAGCCGGGAGCCAACAGCTCATAGGCTTCAACAGCTCCCTTAGCTGCTCGTTATTTTTTTGTCTTCAATTGAACTTTGCAGTCTAGGATGCCACCCTGGACATCAGGAAGTTAATTTGCTTGTGAATGCAGAAGGATAACTAAGAATAACTAAGGATAACTAAGGATCTGCCAGAGGCAGATCCTGGCAGAGCTGAGATCCAAACCTGGATGTCTGGAGTGAAGACCTGGAGTCCTGCGAGTCAGCTGCCTCTCGGTCAGCCGGACCTGAATGACAAGCTTGTGTCTCGTATCTGAAACCAGCCCCTCTGGAGCCCCCAGCTCAATCTGGCATTCATCTGTGCTGCCTTCCTCCTTCTAAAACAAGTGCCTGTGCATGCCAGGCCGCTGCTGTCCTCCCGTCCAGGCTCTGCTTCATCCAGGTACGGTGCTGCAGAAGAGGAAGCTGAGGGCTTGCAAGCCTGAGGGCTGAGCAGTGCTGGAAGGGTTTCCTGTACTCTCTTTAAAATACTTGCGTGTATTCTCTTATGAAAGAAAGTGTCCTTTATAATAAATGTCTTTTTTCCTCCATCTAACTGCTCCGGTGCTGTGTACCTCCAGGGCCTCCAGCGTCAACCCTTGGTTCCCCCTTCTGTTGACTTGCTTCCCACGCCGGGTTAGAGAGTGAAGAGATGGAGCTGTTGGACTGGAGTGAATGCCAGTGCCACGGCCATGAGCGCTAGTGCCCGCGCTGGCTCTGCAGGTGCAGGGTCCAGGACCCCTCCTCTCCCCTGATCCGGGCCTGGCACACCCCAGGCTCCCCAGCATCGTGCAGGAGGCGGCACAGGCAAGTGTGGTTTTGGGTTAAACGTTTGGTCAGCTGGGCAGCTGAGAGTGAGGGAAGCCATGATTTTTGTCTCCTTTTTTTGGCTAAAAGGTCAAATTTACATTGAACAGATTTGTGTTCCACACAGTAAAAACAAACGTAACCGCTTGAATGCGTGCAAGGGGCATTGCCTGCTAACTAGGGCGCTCAGAAGAGCGCTCACTTATGTCTGGAGGCAAGCGATTACTCTCAAGTATTGTTCTTTTTAGGGCAAGCCTTTGCAGGGAGAGCAGAAGCGGAGGCAGGCGCTGCAGGGAGAGGGACAGCGGCGGCGCGGCCGCTGTGGCTGCAGCTTTCAGCTGGCTGTGGGGAGGCAGAGCCGGGGCCAGGCTGCTGCCTTGCTGCGTCAGGGAGGTTACCCTAAACCACAGTGATTTGTAGAGCAAATGGCTGAAATCTGCTGGAGCTGCAGGGGTTTGGGAAGTGCTGAGCATCATCAGCTTCTCCTGTAAAAGTGAGGCTTGTGGGGCTTTTCATTCTGACCTGCAGGCGTTTGAAGAGGAGCTGCAGGAGGATGCTAGAAGAAAGAGGGATGTCACAGCCATGGGAGGAAGGCCAGGGCTGGGGTGCAGAGCCAGCGGTGACCTCATCTTGAGGCTCTTCCCAGATCTTCAGTTCTGCCCTACTTTGTCGCTCTGCAGCCTCTTCTCTCCCAGCAGTTCATCCATTTGCAGCTTTCTCTCTCAAATCATCCTGCTCGCCTCCGAGGGTGGAAACTCTGCCTGGGCATGGAGTGCAAAGCCACCGCGCCCTTGTCATTCAGGTCTCCCTGGAGACCTCGGAGCTCAGGTGGACAAGGGATGGCTCTTCCCTCTCCCCCAGCCCCATGTGTGCATGTGCTCAGCATTTCCCTCCCGGCAGGCATCCCTCAGCATTGCCCTCCTCCGAACGTGGTTTTTCCTTGTGCTGAGTCTGTCTCCCTGCCCACGCAGCACCTGACGTGCTGGAGCTGAATCAGAGCGCTGCAAATCCCTGCTGGGGAGCTGGGCTCTGGCAAGCTCTAGGAGTATCCTGCTGTGCACAGCCGGGGGGAGACTGGGAGCTGTGTCCATGGGGGCATGTTGCTGCCCCGTGCCACGTGTCTGAGCACAGAGGGGCTTTCCATGGCTGTTTGGGTGGCTCTTCTGCCCCTTGTGCGTTGCCTGCCTCAAGCACAGCCCTGGGCAGTGCTGGTTGCACAGCCAGGGAGGAGACGACTGGACTTCCATATGCTGAGCCCTGCTTCACCGGCGGGTCAGTCATCCCAGGCATTTTGTTACCTCTGTCTGGCCTCAACCTGGAGCCAGTGATGAGTTGCATATGCTCATCAAGGCCCCGATTTTGCAAGCAGCTACGTGGTACTACCCCGCATAGTGCTCACCAGTAAGCACTAAGTATGAGGCTCTGAGCCCTTTTCACACTGGTGGATCCTTCCCTGAGCTGCCTGGACTCACCAACTGGATGGAGATGCCCCTTGATTTGTTTTGCTTGAACAGCTCTTCCAGCCAAGGATACTGGATCATCCCTCAGAGGAGTCAGCACATGGAGGGAGGCCAGCAGAAGAGGGGGAAGAGCACAGGGCTGTCCCTCCTCAGCAGCTTTCAGTCATCCCCGTATCCATGGCCAGCTGAGGAGGGATGAAGAGAATTTCACTGCTTAATAACTCCAAAACAAGGAGTCAGACAGTGGTGGATCAAGGAGACGGCATCTGCTCCAACAAACATTTGTTTGTATCTCCAAGGACGTGAAGCCATGCTGCTTATAATGTAGGGCCAGACTATGTCCTGGATGGGGAAGAAAGGGAAACTATTTTGGGGAAGAGAGAGTAAATCTCTTCAGGTCCCTAAAGGACTTAGGACAGGGGATAAGTGCAAGTAAGTGTCGTAAAGGGCAGGGCAGATTTCACTGCAGAAGGTGAAGCATTGTTATCTTTCATTCCTTCACCATTACCTTTTATAAAACCTCATAACTGTGTTTTCTTTTTACATAATTGCATCGGGTTTTTCTGTTCTACCTTAATTTGTCCAAGTTAAATGCGATTTCAAGGTAAACAAGTGAAAACAAATTATTCTCCACTCAAAGTTGTGGCAAATCTCTATAAACTAGAGCGCTGGGGACGTGTTAGCAGTGTGCCATCATGGGTACACCTCATGAGGTGGAAGCTGCTGTCGCAGGGCCAGAGGAGAAAAAAGTGTCTTTCGGTGAGTGAGGAGCCTCTCTAATGTGCATCGACATTCTCCATGCTGCTGATGACCAGCTGGAAATACAAAGGCTTTTGAGCAGTTAGTGACGATGCATCTGGTCCAGGCACAGTGTCCAGAGACCTCCACCTTCCAGTGATGGTGGTTGCAGTAAAGAGTGAGTTCTGCAGCTGCATCAGTCCTATTCCAGCACTGCATTTGGCCATGGAGCAGGGAGAACGATGTGCAATGTGCCGCAGGGCTCGTTTTGTCTTACACTCCCTTGCTATTGCTTTCACGCCTGTTTTGCACGACCTCTGAGAGTTTTGCACGACTGCTGAGAAGATACCAGTTGCCCCCCCGGACCTCCCTGTGGCAAAAGAGGTCTGGGAGCAGGAGCTGCGGCCTGTTGGGTGCAGTGAGCTCCCTGCACCCCAAAGGTGACAGCGAATGGTCCTGGTGCGTGTTCTGCACTGCACATGCCTCTCCCCAGGGGCAGGCCCAACCCCAGGGCAGGCTGCAAAGGGAGGAACTCCCTGAGAGCAGCTCTGACCTGCTCCCTGTTAAGGGATGTGGGTCCCAGCCCCTCTTCCCCCTTCATTACGCAATGATTTATGATATTTGTGATGTTCTGTTCCATGGATAATGCCCTTGCTGCAGTTCAGCGAGGTGTTCGTTGGGTTGATTGATTGTATGACGGTGTCTGGGAGCTCTTTTGAACCAGAGGATGCTGCAGGTGCTCCTCTGTTGCTGACCATTGAGAACGGGAGGCGTTCACGTGCCGGCGGTCGCAATTTCACAGCCCTGGTTATGGTTTAAGAATCTGCATGTCACTCGGAGCTAATGGAGGTAAAACTATGGCTGTAGGGGTAAAGAGGGGATAAAGCCATTAAGCGGGGATTGGGGATATAACACCGTTAGACAGGGCCTGCCTGGCCCTCAGTCACAACGCTGTGCTGGGGAGCCATAACTTGGGTCCTGGCTCTGTTGTTGCCTCCCAGGCAAACTTGGGACATGTTTCTAAATATATAAAGGAGCCCTGGAGGATAAAGCTCTCCCCTGTCCCCTGCTGTGAGGATAAATTCACAAGTGACTTTGAAAATTTCCAGCCCTACTGCAAAGGGCCTTGGAAATACGAGGAGAGGACAATAAATTTCCAAGCTGTGAGTGTTGCTTAACCTAAGCTGCTTTCCATGGTCTCTGCACTGCAATACCATGGTTTTGGAGTCACTCTACCATTTGTCCTTCAAAGAGTACAGCAAGGAAAACAGGTTCTTTCCCAATTCCAGCATTTATTCTGTTGGTGACAGCCTGTTCCTCTAGTCTTGGATAGTGTTTCTGTGCTCCATCTATCAGACCTCTGAGTGCCCTGGAATCAGTCAGGAATTCCAGCCTTGTGTCTGCTAATTGCGTGGCCGTTGTGGAGGTTTTACTCCATCTGACTGATGCCCCGTAAGCAGCACAGCATCGTGTGTGTGCCCAGCGTGGGGGCAAGGGTAAGCGCTTGCACAACTGTGCAAAGCAAGTCCTGTTGTGTGTGCGTGGGGGTACACCCTCAGCGGTTCGGGGAAGCATTTAGGCTGTTGCCATTAGGTTGTCACTCTGGCTGCCGGTGGCCTCGAGGGGTGCTGGGTCGGCCGGAGCACTGCACGGACATGTGTGCCGTGCTGAAATGCCAGGACAGACCCTCCAAGAGTCTGGGGGACTCGACAGGGTTTATGAAATCAGTGGTCCTCTCCGGTGGGAAGGCACGAAGGAGCAGGTATGCTCTGACAAAATTAGCTCATGCCCATCCACAAGAAGCTTGTGCGGTGGCAGAGGAGTGACCCTCAGCCAGGTCTGTCTCCCAGCCTCGTAGAAGCTGGGATCAGTGGCAAGACTTGAAATAGCTCTGAGGCCTGCATGGCCTCCATGACTGCCTGCAGCTGCCCTGAGCGGCCTCCTGAGAGCCCTGCGCGGCTGGCTGGTGCTGACTGCCCTGGCACGCTTTGGAGAGCCTTCCTGCGTCTGTAAACAAATTAGGATCTGAAGGTAGAGCGTGCCGAAGTGACGGGTTTACCCTTCCGAGGCACCTTCATTTTGCAGGTTTGACTTGATGTGTCAGGCAGCTCCTCGGCTTGTAACCTGAAAGGGTATTATAGGAGATGCTGTACTCCGAGTGACATTTTTAATCTTTCATCTCTTCCAGCTAATGCGTTTTGCTGATCAGTTTGCCAGGCAAAGCGGCCTCGCTGGCGGTGCCAGGTCTGAGTTCCTCTCCCGTCTGCCTCTCATTCTGCACGCGCTGCCACACGGCTTAACAATTGTGTTTTTCATGAATAATTTGTTCTCCCCGCATCAGGCAGTCTGTGTCGCTCTGCAGCCGCCGGCTTTGCAGAGGGAAACAGCCGAGTGAACGGAACAGCCGGCGACGCCGGTCCTGGGCGCGTCTGCCCTGTGCCTTCCTGCACTTGAAACAGGCTTATTAATTTCTCCTTCAAAGCAGCGTCCTTTGCTGCGCGCGTGCACGCTGTGTGCGTTTCCCTTCTGGCTGTGCTCTCTCGAGGAGTGCCGTTCCAGTGTTAGCAGGTGACTCTGGTGGCTTGCCCTTCCCCAAGAGGGTGCCTGGCACCTCTGTTTGCTCCTTGCCATGACACATTGCTTGTGCTGGTGCATCAGCAGGAGCGAGGGACCGAAACAGCCCTTGCCCCTGTTGTGTCGGCCTGAGAGTTTGCTCTCTAGTTATCCCCCAGGTCCCAAGGCTGACAAAAGCTCCCTTTTAAGAACAGCACCCACTCTGACACCCCTGGGGTGGGCATTCTGCAGTGGGTGCTCAGTTGGGGCGCTCTCCCAAGTGCAGCTTTCCTTGGGGAGATTTCTTCCCCCTACAAGTGGATCACACTGCTGTGGTCCCACCAGCTGCTGCCTGCACAGCTTTCCAGGGGATCAGCTGCGTCCCGAGGTAGCCGAAGGAGCTGCTTCAACCCTCTTACTTCAGCAGAGCAGATAACAGCTTTGATGAACTGTGTTATTTGCCCTGGAAAATTCTTGTTAATGCTCTGGTGTTGACAGAATCACACAGAATTTGGATGTCGGATTCGCCCCTTGCCGTCCTCAGAGCAGCATCCTGGTCACGGCAGAAATCGGTTCAAATTCCCGTGTTTGCCCAGGAAAGCTGTGCTGCCAGAGTGACGTGGGAGGCAGTGGGGCTGGCAGGGCTGTGGGGCGATGCCTGGCCCTTGCCCCTTGGCGTACAGGCATTGGGCGCAGCGATGTCGCGGAGGCACATGGTGTTTGCCAAGCCCTTCCTTGGGAGGCTGGTACAGGTTTGTTTCTCCCAGTGTATTTTCTGACTTTTTTTCCTGTCTTCTTCCAACATGTCATCACAGCTGGCCTTTACAGACACTGCTGCTTCCAGAAATACTGGCATTAGCCCGTTAAAGCTACCCCATTTAACCAAAAGGCGTGGGAAATAGCTGCATATTCCACTGGAGTACCAGCACCTGCAGGCAGGCTCCGTCCGTGGGAGCCCTGTCTCTGCCCCAGCACTGCCTGCCATGCTTCAGCACCTGACTCAAAGCCCACGAAAGCCGCTGTGAAGATTTCCCATGGACCTTCTAGACTTTCAGTCACGCCCTAACTCATTTCTGGAGCATGTAATGCTGATGAAATCAATATAATCCTGTTTTTACAGAAGGGGAAACTGAGGTATAGAGTGAGTCAGGGTGTGAATCCAGCTGTGTGGGAACCCAGTTGCCAGGCTCTGCACATCCCAGGAGAGGGATAGGGAAGGGTGCAGCGGCCCGACTGTTAGATGGAAAGGGCCATATTTTTGCAGTCAGCAGGGCTGTGGTTCCCTTCTGGCATACCAGAGCTTTTTAATGGCTTTGAACCAGCGACTTTGACCTGAGAGCCTTGCTCCCGTCTTTTCAGCAACCCTTAGGTGCTGTGGTTGCGCGGCTGGTTTGGAAGCTGAAAGGCAGACCGGTGCAATCGGATGCTCCTTGGATAACAGCCCATGGTCTGTCATTTCTGTTGGCTTGTGATACTCAGTGCATGTTTTCAAATACCAACTGGAGTTGTTTGCAAATGCTTAGTAAATCCCAAAATAGCCCCAATTTGCTGAATTTTGTGAATAGTATTCAGCCCACTCCAGTGACAATAGCAGCCTGCCTCCATGCCTCGCCGGAGCTTTGCGGAGGTACAATAGTGAGAGGGGCGACGAGTGAGGCTGGGCGAGCAAATGTTATTATTCCAGCTTGCTGCACAAACAATGGATGCTATTTGTTTTGCTGGCTTCTAGAGTGTCTTATTTGTATCGGCTCCCGTTCTGTCACTGCGTTCCTCGTGGTTTTTTTTTTTTCTTTTGTGGCTTTCCACTCCTTGGGGATACATTGTCCTAGTGAAACGTGGTACCTTTTGGTTGGTGCTCCAGAGCTGGAGGATCAGTGCTGGGATGTGAATTGCCTCCGATCGCATCTCCCTTGTGCGTGGGTGGCATGTGGGGATGTCTGTCTGCGAGCATCCCCTCTGCTAACACGCAGTGGCATGTCCTCAGTTCCCCGGGCTCCCTGGGAAGCCTGGCAGATCAGGAGGCTGCCTTCCCCTCTCGCCCCAAGCTCTTCTTGCTCCGCTGTTTACATGCCAGAAAGTTTATCTGCTGTGGTTTCTTCCTGGAGTCCAGCAATGCGATGCTGATGAGGAGTGATGGGAAGGTCATGGTGCAGGGGAAGAGAGAGTAGGGAACATGCCCCGAGCTGGGCTCTGCCTCCCTGGCCCAGTCTCTGCCGGGCACAGCCTTGCTGGGGCAGCGGGGACATCGCTAGCTGCCCGTGCAGCTGCTGGAGAGGCAGTCTTCCCTTTCCCCAGGGGGTCTGCCTTGTGTGAGATGGCCCTTTATGGTCCTTTATTTATTCATTATTTGTGTTTTATTTCTCATCCTCCTCCTGAGTCCATGGCTACATGTGATGAGCCTGAGCGACCTGCTGGGGACAGGCAGGTGTCAGTAGCTCTAGTTCCTTTTCCCTGAAGGTGGGATTTCCCTGTCCCACCACCCGACACGCAGCATCAAGGAAGCTAAATAGTTCATCAGTGCTTCTGGCTGTCCTAATATGCTTGAGAAGTCTTTAAAAAGCCCAAGAGAAATAATTTCAGATTATTGAAAGCAATTTGTCTTGTAGAAGATGAACGTGCCTGCGTTTAACCATGTGTCCTGGTTTCAGCCAGGACGGAGCTAGTTTTGCCTTCAGC
>KL289350.1:18450-47299 GCA_000699545.1 Podiceps cristatus | reverse complement strand
AAAAAAAAAAAGGAGAGATAAAAATCTCAAACTATACAGCTAAAATTGATTTTCTTTAAAATCGTGAAAGTGATGATTATTTCCTCTTCTATGTTACATATTCTGTGAAAACCTTAAATGTCAAAACAGAGATCCCAAACAAACCCCAAACATATCTTACCAATGATAAAAAGAATTTCCACTGCAATGTCACTGACAGTTGTGCTTCGAGTTGTAGACAGCTCATCATGGCCAATAAAGCAAACATTGTAAGGTACAGTCACAGCAACATAAAACGTTGCCAGTAAAATAAGCCAGTCCCAGCCAGCTTTAAAAGTGCTAAAATGCAACAATATGAATTTGGATTTTTTTGCATCTGAAACTTTATATTCTGGAAATGCTGGTTTATCTACAAAAACGTTCTGAAAAAGAGAGAAAAAAATGACATGAGACAAAACAATGATTTGATCATACAGACACATTTCTTCCAGTGCAGCCATTTGTGGTTTTTTTTTTTTTTTTTTTTTTTAAATCAGAATAATATGACATACTCGTATGTGGGCAAGAACTAATGCTAATTTTTTTCTTATGCAGTCCTCACACTTATTTAGACAGATGGCTCTGTTGATGGCATATCTTTTGTGAATGCTGGGGCAGGAAGAGGATTAATAAGGAACAGAATAAATAGAATCAGGAGAGGACTGAATCTGGCAAACTATTTCTTCCTCTGTTGGGTGAGTTCTGACTAAAGACCAATGTTTTCCTGCTGGACAGATAGGCTAAAGCTTTGTATATATAAGGACACAGTTCTGCAAAAAGGAATAAGCTTATAGATTTGGAATAGATGGTGCTGAATTAAAACACACTTCCTATACATATTTTAGAGCAGTGAGGAGGTTGTTTTAGATGAAGTCTAGCCTGGTCCTGGGGATTGAACTGCTGTCAGGACTTGGAACACTTCTCCTGGTTTAGTTTCATCTGAGGGAATCCAGTTCATGTGCCTGAGACTGCTGTGAATCAAAGCAAAATTATTAAGAATAACTTTTTGATTCTCTTTAAAATTACTAAACCAAAATACTGATGTAGACCCACTGTAATACAGCTCCAGAACCAACTACCTTCAACATTACACTATACCTAGCTTTGCCATGTGTCTCAAGTCTCTCACATCTAATCAGCAAAGGTCTTTGCAACAAAGACTTCAGTATTAAGCATCAGTTTTGTAAATTCTTAGCTTTTATCTTTCAGAGCTTTAGCAAAAGCACCTACGCTCCTGAAGAGCAGCATGTGGTACATGAACCATCTTGTATTATTTACTAACAAAATTCTTGCTTACTGTCTTTTGCTCCTCATTAATGCCGTTCCAGTAATGAAGAGCCTCACAAAACAATATTGTGTATTCAGCAAGCTAAGATTACTTCTGATCCTGAAGTTATTCACCATGAATATAAAAAGACAACTTCATGACTGCAGACTTAATTACATTTGCCTTGCCTGTCACAGCCTTTTTCTTTATGTATTTCTTTTGAAATACTGATGTCCTTGCCTTCTCCATTCTTGGTTCTCATTCATGAATCTTAGGGCCTGAACTCTCGTTGTTGTTAGCATCAGCCCATTTTTAATCACAGAGAAGAAAATGTTCCTCATATGACTTCCAATTCATAGCTCTAAAAATCCAGGCACTAAAGGTAGTAAATTAATCTGACAACCAATTTATAAACCAGCATAATATCATCTGCACTAGGATTTTGACAGGACAGGAAAGTCACCAAAAGCTATTCAAAAGTCATATTCCAAAAACAATATTATTATACTATGAAAATATCACTGGAAGAACTGGTCATATTTTTCAGATTTTTTTTTTTTTTTAAATTTTTACACTTCTTCAATATTTAACATTTTTTAACATTTAACATTTACATTCAGTAGAAGTGACTATATGCCCTTTGAGGTACATACCAGCTGTGTATTTTCATGTCCTTAATCTATAACAAGTTTTTCTGCTTTTAATTTGTAAGGTAATAATATCTGGGGGGATGTATCTGCACTGCTGCTTAATTTGGGTAACCAATAAAAGGAACATGACCAGTGTCAGATCATCTTTTCAGGGTGTTCATGATCTATATCCTTTGGCTACTTTTTCTATTGTGTTCCTCAAAAAAAAAAAAAAAAAAAAAAAAGCTAATGATATACAAACAAGAAACTAAATACTGTTCTGAGATTTTAAGAAAAACTGTTTCTTTTTGCTACCCCACTTCTAATGACTATAGGCTCTCACTGTTGGAACAGGCTCTCAGATATTATTCGAGCAATTTTTTGTATGTACATAATTATTTCATATGCATCTCTAGTTTTCCTCTGCATTAACTTTTGTCCTGAAATATAGTTGCATAGAGCTGAAGAGTTATTCTTTCTCCTGAGCATATATCTTCAGAAGTCTTTCTGCTTCTATATTTTTGGTTTTGTCTATTTTTCGATTTGGTTTTTGCAACATCCACAGGGTGTTTTATGAACTTACTTATTAGTTACTAGGGGAACACAGAAGTAATTTAAAGAAAGAAACTTTATTATTTCAATTAGGAAATGAAAAGATAAATTTAGTCTGCACGAAGTTGGGGACATTCACACGTGAAGTTGCCTAAATGAAGTGTGACCTTCTGGAGCTTACATAGCACAGAGATTTTCAGCTAGAGTAATACCTTGAGTTTCTTCATTATTTTTTTGGCAAATAGTACTTATTGAAATGAAATAATTGGGTTGGTAAGGTAAATTGAAACCTAAAATTAAGTTCTGAGAAATTTTATAATGTGGTTTTCCTGGGGTTAAATAAAGGTCTGTTTACAGTATGGCTAAATGCAGTGTCCTGGTATCTGAACTGTAAAAAATACCATAGTAGGACTGCACTTAAGTATGCTTAGTATGCTTTAGCCCTCTTGTTACTGTAAAATCGTGATTAGGACATTTCTTGGGTACCCACTGACCTTTTACAGCACTTTTTTTTGGTTTTGTTTTTTAAACAAATTAACAGTACACAGAGTACATTTTTGAAAAAGAGAAGAATGACACCTACATTATTAATTTTTAATTTGTTCTTTTCTCTTCTTTGTAGATGTCCAGAGATATGATAAAGGACAGCTCTACTCCGTCTTCGCGCTGACTCAAAATGTGATCCCGCTATTCCTCTTCCTTTCCATTTTTCTGCAGAACAGAAGTGAGAATCCATTAAACATCCAGAAATGGCATTTTACCCTTTGGGAGCTGAACTACTGACAATTGAGACTTTGGTAGAAATAAGGCTAGATATAAAGATTATGCACACCTTTTCTTAGTTTTGCTTAATTTTTGCAGTTCAGAAAACAAAATCATTCCCCTGAAGGACAAACAAAAATCACTGTGAAGTTTTAATTGTCAAATGCCTTCATGCAACTCAGAAGCAATTAATTACAACATATGATTTCATAGGTAAGAAAAATGTACATTTTACTGTTTCAGAAGATGAAATAGTGATTATTAATCAGAGGCAAGCATGGCTAGGAATAACCACTTTAAATATCCTTAGGTGTTCCTACTCTCTCTTTTATTTCAGGGAAAGAAAAAAATAATCTCTTGTAGTATATTTTTTAAAAACAAAGAATCTGACTTGTACTAGTCTGCCATTATGTCAGAATATTCTGATTTGCAAGCTTGCTCATTAGTAACATCCAATTCTTGTATTCACACATTTAGATTTCTTTTCCCACCACGTGGTCACTGACATAATCAGTTGACATATTCCTTGGTGACATGAAATCCGTAAAGAGTAAAGATTGAACACTGGTTTGAAAAGATTTGTGGTTTGTCCCTCCATTCAGATGTCTTTAATTGTCAATCATGGGATCAAATTTTGTTCTTGCTTATACAACAGTAAATTCAAAGTAACTCCAGTGACTCTGATGGAATTACAGTGAATTGATGCCTGGGTAAATGAAAGCAGACAGTTTGTGATGTGTAAGGATTTATGGGAATAAAGGAATTATGGGAATAAAGGAAAAAGCTGTCTGTCAAACAGGTTTAACTGAAGTCAATTCAATGCATACAAATTAAGGGGGAAAAAAACCAAAACCCAATTAGCAGAGCCAGAAATTAACAAGCAAAATACCTATATCTTGAAACCTGCCTAGAAAAGCAAGAAAGATTTGAATTACAGAAGACTGATGTATTTTTGGCTCTACAACACAAAACCGTACATACCAAAATGTGTAAGAAGCTAAACTTTCCAAACTTCTTAGTGAAGAATGTTTCGTGTAATTCATGCAAGAGCCCTCTCCAGTGGAAGACTTTTTACATGTCACTAAGGAGGAGAAAGGGAAAAGAAGAAAAAAAAAAAAAAAAAAAAAAAAGAGCGAGGGGGGAGGAAACTTTGCACTGCAAAACCAAACATCATCTAAAATCTGGAGAAGGCAGATGGAGAAGCCCCATGCTTCCCCATCTCCAGCTTGGGTGCCTACAAGTAGATTAAAGATCCACTACACATACAAGTGTCAGCTATAATGAAGAAAGGTAAAATAAAAGGGACTATTTCAGAAAATAGTCAACGAAATGAATCGTAATTTTTTAAAATTTTCATATCTCAATCATCAAACCATTTAAAATTCAAACTAACCTTTAAAAGTGCTCTTAAATTCTGAGTGAGAGCAGACCATTTGTCTGTTTCTCTGAGCAAAATGAATTTAGGTCTACTGAATAGGGTCTCCACTGTAATATTGGACAGCTGTAAATAGTCTGGTTTTGTCATATGACTTCAACATTCTCTTTAAAACTATTCACAGGCCTCTCTTTCTTCCCTTTCTCAACCTGAACTGCCAAGTTGGATAAGGACATTCAGTTTATTCTACTGCCTCCCAAAGTAGTTAATAAAATATGCTTCAGACTCAGGCTGAAAAAGTGGGAAATACCTTTCCCAAGTTTCTGGCTAGCAACTCTTCCAGCTAAAGGCTTCATTCTCATGATGTCTCGTATCTAACGCCTCTTCATGTCCTTAGCTTACAAAGCACAAGATAGTCCATCCTGGCAAGTGGTAGATATAACAGGCTAGGAGGTGTGATGTCATGTGTTGTGAGACTCACACTGAACTGTGTTGCAGAAGCACCGTGCCTTCAGATGGAGTTTCTTTGAGTACTTTTAGCATCCCCAGTAATACAAGGCTCTTCCTGTGTGGAAATGGAGCTCTCTACCTCTGGTCAATCTTGAAGGCCTTCTCTTTACTCCTCCTAGATCTCCCGTGTCTTTTTAAAGATATCCTTTTAGTAGCTCCTTTTTCCAGAATAACATACAACATTCAAGATATGGATTCACAATTGTCTGATACAATAGTGTAATAATACCTTCATTTTTTTCCTTAATAACTCCTAACCTCAGATTTGCCTTTTTCTTACATGCTGAGCACTGAGCTGAAAGCTGTCCATAACTCCATTATTTCCAGAATGGCAATAATTACTGTGGAGACAGTCAGTATACAGATATTCAGCTAAAGTTGGGTGGGTTTTTTTTTTCTGTATGTTTATTGACAGATTTTTCATTTTCTGTCCACTTTTTAAATAAAAACAAGTTCCTTATAAAATTTTAAATTTTATGTGCCAGCAGCCTGATAATGTTTTGCTTTAGATGGATCCCATCTCTCTTATGTGGGTTTAACATTCCAGCCACTAAGAATTCTGTACTCATTAACCTGCTCAAGCTGTGGGAATTGATATGGCACTTAGAATCATACTAGTTGTATATTTGCACAGCAAGTGACTTCCATCACATGCTGATTCCACTATTTGCAAAGGATTAATGCTACACCTCTATGTTAATATTGGAAGTCACTCAACTAGAGACAGCAAAGCATGGATAAAAAAGGAAAGTGTGACCTTCATTATGAAGTAATGTTTTTTCTTTCTAAACAAAAATGGTAAAGATTTTTTATTGTAATTAATAGCAGTGAGAAAAACATGAGTTGCCTATGCAGATAAGATGCCATCAGAAAATGCCATCACTGGAGTATGTATCAATAGCTTATAACATAAATCAGTGAATATGTGTGAATTCTCCTGCTTTCTGGTCTTCCTAGTGCCTTTAGGTAAAGAGGCAATCCTGATCCTTAGTTGTTCACCACGTGTGTCTTTATAGGTGTGCACTTGTTGTATGTAATCTTCATTCTTTTCCTGTCACACTCAGTTTACAGATCACTATTCTAAAGGAGACAGTTCATTCTTTATAAACACCCAGCTGTTTTTTTCTGGTTCTTAAAAAAATTTACATACCCAAAAGACTTGCTTTCGTCTTTACATGGCTGATCTTAGCAAAAAGATACAGTAGTAAATCCAATCATAAGCAGAAAGTCACTGAGTACAGCTATTTTAATTTTACCCTGTGCTCAATAGCAAAAGGATTTCTCACCTCCCCAAATACTGTGAGAAATCACTGTACTAAAAAAAGCTCAGATTTGGGGCTCTATTTCCTGATGCTTCTACATACCCCTTCCTGTGTGATGATAATCTCCCCCCAAAAATAGCTCTTAAAAAGGATGTTTTGCAACTGAGCCTTAACTCCCCTTTTCTTTGATTAGAAAAGAGGTAATGCATTTTTTAACTCTTCTTCTTGTCCTGTGTTGTTTTTTCTTTCAAATGAGATTGTCACATGTGATGACTGTGGTGTTATACCCAATCTCAGAAGTCCAGAATACTTTATGGTTTATAATGTTCTCATTCCCCAGGCAAGTATGATACATGAGTTTAATCATCAAATGGGCGATAAGATTCATACTGTTCTTTCAGTCATGAAGTTCAAGTGGTAACAAATACAAGATATCACAAGTCCTTCCTGAGGCAGAGCCACAGATGAAGGGGTGCTCAGAACATGGTTAAAGGAGCTCATTGCAGCTTGCCAATTCCCTGGGATCTTCCTTCTCGGGACAACTGAGAGGGTGTCAGGAACCGGCTCATGGCCCAGGAACTCTTCCACAGGCACAAGCGACCTGCACCTGAATACCACCCTGCTCCTGTTCTAGGTGTCCAGCCCCATGCTTGGCTGTAATTGCAAAGGTATAGAAGCTTCCTTGGAAAGTAAATCCATCACATACAAGCAGAACCACCTTAATATTCTTGTATAGCAAAACTCAAGCTGTCTACACTGAGTAAGTCTGATGTGACCCAGAACCATTATGCCCACTCCATAGCAGACAAGCTGTGGCACAAGAGAGACTGTGGAATGCATCTCTTTCCAAATACCAAACTAAGCTAACCGGCTCTGGCCAGAAAGGTTGTAACATTATTGACAAAAAATGTCTCAGCATTGGTATTTTTCCTCATTTTTCACAGCATTCATTTATATCACTTCAAAAGACGTGCCTTCAGTTTTTCCTCAGGTTAATGCATATTGTGTTGTGATAATGCGTAATTCAAATCACTAACTAGATTTCCCTCTGCTGTGATTAAATGCCCAATGTACTCTTGAACGGAATAATCTCCCAGTCTGATCACGGATCATTACTACAGGAAGTTTTCTATACAAGTGTGCATGAATGCAAAATAGAAAATTACTATCTAGCATTTTATTCATATAGAGTCATTAAGGTTGGAAGGGACCTCTAAGGCCATCAAGTCCAACTGTTAATATTACACAGGAACATCCAAGGGCTTTATCTGGTTTTACCTAAGCAACCATAAAGTTAGAGAACAAATAAAAGCAATCAGTACACTCAAGTTTAACCCAGAACACAATATACTGACAATATGTGACTGAGATGGAGAGGGACAAGGTAGTCTGAAGGTTTAGCCCTGGAAACACATACACATCTGAGTAACTTTATTCACAGAAGCTAGTTTTACCAAAACCCAATGGGACAGAGTTATCCTAAAGGTTGTGAGGCTGCAGACTTGGACCTCTTAACAGTATTTCTGCTTTTCTTTTTTCACTCCTTTAAGTACAGTAGCCATTGAAAAGGGGGAGTTCACCACTAGGCACAAGACCATAACATTTTGTTGCTTTTTTACCTTTTCACAGCCACATTAGCTCCATGCTCAAGGTTATATTCCAGCCCCAACTACTTGATTACCACGGCTCTCCTGTTTGCTTGACAAGTGGGACTGTTAGTCTTAGGGTAAGATTGATTCAGACACATTGACTATCCTCCTCAAACAGTATAAATATGACCGTCTTGAGTCATGACAGGCAGGAAACCTGACTGTCCACGTGGACAAAAATAGGAAAGATAGCATAGATGTAACTATCTTTAAACACTTTGCAAGGAAAAGTTCTGAAGAAAAGCAGTAAGTTACAATCAGATGACTCTGGATTTACATGGACAGCCAACCCTACAGTGTCTGCTATCTGGAGAAATTATATTTTTTAGGTTTATTTAATAGCATAGTGTATACTTTTATAAATAGGCTTGCATAAAATAATGAGAAGGCTTCTTCTTAGCTCTTTTGAGGTCCAGCAGCAAGTATGAGGAATAAATAGATAAAATATTTATTCTACTAACATTTTATTCAGAGGACTGGATAAATTGGCAGAGTAGCTAAGGACATTTTTATATATTTCATTGTTTACAAAGCTAAAGTCAATCATGAGATGAAACAGCAGGTTATGCCAGCTCCCAACTAACAAAATTTGTCATAGAAATAATATCTTTCTGGATGTATGAACTAGATTTACTTTTGAAGAAAAACAAAAAAAGAACAGGAAAAATACTTTCTTCATTGCTAAGACATATCCAAGTATGGACCCTTTTCTCCTCAAAACACAGAGAGAATGGCATATTCACATACCTGCATGATCTCTCCTACTGCTGTATGCTGAAATCAGGCAGGGAAACAAACCTCCCCATTACCTTTCCTGTGTATTTCTCTAGGGTGTCATAACCCAGCCACTCGGCCCGATCGCACAGTGAGATGCTGTTACCAGGGATATCTTATAAGTACTGAACTATTCCTTTTTGATCCTGGGTTCAACAAACCATTTATTAAAGAATTTTTCCCTTATTTATTAATCTTACAACTCTATCTACAAAAGGCTTCCTGTAAGAAGTGCAATCAAGTTTTTTGTGTCTTTTTAATACAAGTCTTGAGAAACCCTCTTCACTTGCATCATGAGGTAAGGAAAACCACAGTACAAAGTGTGATCTTTGCACAGACACCCATGGCACCTGGCATAAAATAAATACAATGATGTTTACAGGAATCACAATGGTACTTAATCATATCCAGTATCAGTAATGCAAAATACATTTCATAGGCAGTCCTCAAAAAAAAAAAAAAAAAAAAAAAAAAAAAAAAAAATTCATGTACATTCCAAACAGGACAATTGGGGCAAAGCAATACAAAAGGATTCTGAATGAACACAAAAACCCCTTCAAAACCAGATTGTACAGAAGGCTGGTATGATTTTTTTCTAGACTTTTAAAAACCCTTAGCTAGCTTTCAGATATTATTCTCTAGAGGACAGCACAGCAGCAGTTGTCAATAAAAAGGAAACTGATAAAAGCCTGCTTTGGTATTAACGACAGAATAAAAGCACTACCATGGGCAATAGGCTGCAGGAGGTCTGGTGGTTGCATGGCACATTCCTTCTGTCAACAACCACCAAATATTCACAGAAATATTAGCAATATGGTGGATCCAGGCTAGCCTCTAGCTGCATTTTTATTCTGTTTACTGATTAATTGATTCAATAAGAAGATGTACTTACTGCACCTGTCTACTGAAAAACTGTAAACACTATTACAGAATATTTTTAAAGGGACCAATTTTACACAGAATCAGTTGTATGATTCTCATAATTTAAATACTGTGCCTTCAGATAAAATTCAGCTTCAAATAGGTAGAGAAAGGAAGCAATAGTATACATTACTAGTACTGTTTCATGGATCAGAAATATCTTGAAATAGTGGTATGCTTATGAGATAAGAAATCCTTAACCACATTTTTGGCTGTTGATTCTTCCATCATTAAGAAAAAGGGTAGGTGGAAAAGACACAAAAGACAAGAAGAAAGGATCTTTTTCCACCTTCATTTTGGTGGTTGATGGGTGTACACTCCTAAATAAATAAATAAATATTCTTTTTTGATGTCAGTATTCGGGCCTCTCAAAGTTCAGAATTAAAAAAAAAAAAAAAACAAACACACACACAAAACCCAAAAAACCCCACCCAAGTAGACACACCTTTCTTCAACTACTTCTATAGACTGAGATTCAGAAGAACAACTCTGAAGGTTAATTGGCTTTAAGCTATTTCCCTATCTCTTCATACTACTGCCTTTCCACAGGTTTTACCTAAAAAGTCACAGAATCTCTGATAATGAAGTAACATATTGAAATTCAAAAATAACTATTTCATGATTATGTCAAAATGGTTTATCTACCAGCTTATTGGTACACAATTAGAGAGAGTCATCTCACAAGAGGGAAAATTGTCATTTTTATTATGCCATCGAATTTGAAACGTCTATTGATTTAACGGAGGTGAGTGGTCATATTTAGTTCTTACAGAACAAAATGTAGTGTTGAAGTTACAGCTGGGTCATCACTTATTCTTTTAGCTGTTTTCTGATGTGACTTATTTCCTGGAACAGGTTGTATTTCCCACAGTGAATGCTAACTCATAGCAAAGTGATATTCTCATTTATCACTATGAACAAAAATAAAACTGTAATTATACAGAGAATAATTGAAATATTAAAAAAAAAAAAAAAGCCCTAGAGATTAAATATTTCCAATTACTTAAGTTACTGAAAAACTTACCATTAATTTCAGCAAGTGTTAATGTCCGTCTGTCTGTGTAAGGATGTATGACATAATCTCACTGAAACTAAATGTTTTCTTTTTTCCTTTAATTCCATTAATTCAATCACATACTTTGTTTACTGATATTTTTTTCCTTCAAAATATTTGAGGAATATTATTTGCAATCCGAGGCAATAGTAATTTCATAATCATTGATCTTTGCACAAATTTATAATAAAAAAAAGAGAGTTGCACAGAGGTTGATGGTAAAGTATAACCCTGCTCACTTAAGTGAAAATAGGAATATGCGCACTTGAATAATTTCCATCTTGTAATGAAAGCAAGTCATTTGAAAATGAAGACTTGTTTTCTTACTATATTTATCTACAATTCAGAACCAAATCAGTCACCTATAAAAACATGTGGTCAGTGCATCGTCCAGCATTAAAACAGGAGGGAGAAATAGGTTTAAAAAAAAAAGTTTAAAGAGCTAAATATAGCAGTCTATAATGTCTGTGTATGTTTCATGTGGTCACTGAAACACCCAGAAAGTATCTCTGATTATCTCTCAAGGAATGAGATTTTCAGACTATGAAAAACAAAACTTTTACAACCTTAAGTATACAAGGTAGGATGAATGGTTGGCAATTGTAAAACCACCTTTGCTCAGCTAAGTAAAACTCACCTGTAATAGGTCTTATCTGCTGAGTCTTTAGAGGACCTCAGAGCTGCTCTGAGGAGTTGCTCTGGGGAGCTACAGCATGAACTACATTTAGTATAACTGCAATTACAGGTGAATTCTGCAAATGGTCCTAGTCCCCTTATTTGTGTTTCTGAACACAAAGTACATATACAACATGTATTCTAGTCCTCCCAGTCTCTTATTTAATAAAACGTCAGGTACCAGGCTGTGTCTGGGCCTGTGAAAGTTTTAAAAGACTTTCCTTCTTTTTCAGGTTTTTCCATAAAAATAAGATGTCTATGTACAAAGGTTTACAAACCCTCTACCTCCTCAAAAAAACCCTCCCTCTGCCCCGCAAAATACCCCCCTTCACACACACAACTCTAAAGAGCCCTTCTTACTGGCAACACACATACTAAATATATTCCCTGATTCTTCTATGCTATCTGTTGTCAGTCTTATATGGTTGAGCTAGCAGACTCTAAAAGGAAAATCTGAAGATATTTGCCACTTAGTCTGCCAAATACAAGGTTCAAGGCTCAAATACAACTTATTTGCTTGCATAAAAAGGTGGGAAGGGGAGGGGGAGAGCATCTGTGTGCTCACCTATATCTGCAGGAACAGGGAGTAGAAAGGTAGTCCTACCTTTTGTCCCTTAAGTATTTACACTCTCATGCACTGACCAGGAGGAAAGCAGTTTCTCTTTACTGAGGGCAGAAGAGATGCAGACCCTTCCTACTTTGATGGTCCGCCAGCAGCAAAGTCATCCTAGAGAAGATGTAACCGAGTCATTGCAGAGTAAAGGCTTCGCCAATACATTCTTTGAGCAGTGGGAAAGTTGGGGTAAAACTGTGCTTCTAACCCACCTCCTCCATCAGCAGAGCTGCATGGTGACCCATGAATCCTGAAACAATTTTATCTGCTTTGAATACTGTACTTCTAGGTGACTGTACGTTCCCTTCTCAATATCCCACCTCCTGACAGGCATAAGGAACTTTAAAATGAAAAGTTGTGCTCTGAATATTCACTGCTGTAGCTTGAGCAATCATGAAATAGTCGAGACAGTAATTGAGCAGAATAAATCAAAGTGCACATTACAGTATTTCTTAGAAGAGCCCATCCCTGCCCCCAACAGACATTTTTTACATAAAAATCTGGAATGCAAAATGGTTGGCACATGGTATTTCACTTCTGGCATACTGAAAAGAACAACCCCTCCCTCCAACAAATGATGCATAGTCAAAATAAATCTGTTTCCTTAGAAATTCGTATAGACCTGAGGATTAATAAGAAAGACAGAAAAAGCTAGCCAGTTAAACCATAACACTGCAGCTTAGTTTAATTCATGGTGGGAAAGGATGTAGTCCAGCTTTAAATTCACACTATTACGAGGATAAAAGCATCTTGCCAACAGGCAGGCCAAACTGGCAAGGAGGCCTTCAAACTAGGAACAGTATGGGGGAGAAGATGATGTCCAACAAACAAGTGAGGAAGTGGTGAGGTAGACTGACAGCTGGTTGAACTGCTGGGCTCAGAGGGTTGTGATCTGCAGCATGAAGTCCAGCTGGAAGCTACTCAATAGCATTATGACTAGGGGATTGATGCTAGGGCAAATACTGTTTAACTTCTTCATTAATGACCCAGAAAATGGGAAAGTGTCCACTCTTGGCAAGTTTGCAGATGATACAATCTGGGTGTGAGGCGTTGTTACATCAGATGTTTGTGCTCAAAGAAAGTTCAGAGGGACCTTGACAGGCTGGAGAAATGAGCCAACAGGAACCTCATTGAGTTCAACAATGGCAGGTACAGAGTCCTGCACCTGGGAGGAATAAACCCATGCACTAGGACAGGCTGGAGGCCATCCAGATGCCAAGCAGATTGCCAGGCAAGGACCCAAAGGTCCTGGTAGACGCGGAGTTTAACATGAGCCAGCACTGATCCCTTGTGGCAAAGAAAGCCAAGAGCACTGCGGATGGCATTGGGAAGTGCACTGCTAGCAGGCTGAAGGAGGTGATCCTTCCCCTCTACTACACTGAGGAGACACAACTGCGGTGTTGGGTTCAGGTCTGGGCTCCTCAGTACAAGAGGAACATGGACATACTAGAGCAAATCCAGTAAAGGGCCACAAAGTTGATTAGGTGTTTGAAGCATCTGACATAGGAGGAGAGGCTGATAGCTGGGACTGTTCAGCTGGGATCAGAGAAGCCTCAAGGCGGGGATCTTATCAATGTGTATAAATACATGATGGGAGGAGGTAAAGACGACAAAGCCAGAATCTTCTCAGTGGTGCCCAGTGAAAGGACAAGAGGCAGTGGGCACAAAATTAAATACATGAAATTAATTAAATATAAGAAAAAAGCTTTTTTTCTCCGTGAGCAGTCAAACATTGGAGCAGGCTGCCCAGAGAATTTGTGGGGTCTCCATCCCTTCATTATATTCAGCACACAGCTGGACATGGTCCTGGGCAACCTGTTCTAGCTGACCCTGCTTTAAGAAGGGGGCACTGGAGTAGACAAACTCCAGAGATGCCTTCCCTCTTCAACTACCATGTGATTCTGTGGTTACTATCTATTGCCCACATTTTATAATAATGCTGGAATAAAGTTGAAAAAAAAAAAATCTGTCCTAAGGTAATTGTTTTCAAACAGTTTAAACCGTTTTCCTCCCAAAGGACAATGGAACTCTCAACCAAGATGTAGCTCACCATGGGTTACAATAGTAAACTCTATCTCCCATAAAACTGTTCGAGACAGTTTCTAAAGGAATCATTGTTATACAAAAAAACAAAACCAAAAAACCACAACCAAACCCCCACCCTCTTCCTGTATATTGTAAAGGAAAGACCATCAATTTGATTAAAGATTCCAAGTTTAAGAAGAATAGCTGTTGAGTTGCTTTTAACAACATTAAATGATTATAGGTATTATTAAGCAGTTGGAAATCAGAGGGTATTTCTAAAATAAACTTACATATAGAGGAACCATGTATTGCTGAAAGTAAAATACCACTATCAAAAGCTGAGGCCTCTAAGAACATAGCAATTAAAAGGGGTGTGGGGATGGGGGAAGAGGATGGTAAATTAATTTTAAAATACCAAATCAGAGAAGCCATACGGGAGTTACTGACTGCCACAGTGTTTCTCAAAGACTGCCAAACTTCTCATGTACATGTTTTTGCCTTTTTCTTATATGAAAGTCTCAGGACAAACTCTGCTCTTCCCATTGGCTGATAGGGCTGATTTTACTGGAAACTTTTATACAGAAGAAAAGCAGAAAAAAAGTCTGTTAAATTTGTATTTAGAATGAGACATTCAAAAAAAGGTCACAGACAGCATCTGACATTTGGGTTGAGTAAAGGGAAATCAGGCAAAAAGTGGACTTTTGTGAGGTTCATTGGCACAAAGGAGCAACTGCAATTGTGTCAACAGATGAGGTACAATAGATAAGAAAAGGCCTGCAGAAAATCAAAGAGGGTATCAACTCCTGAGGTCTGTAAAAGTAAAAAGACAATCCACAAGAAAAGACAGGCCATAAAGCCAGGAGAAAAATCTCAGGAAGGTGTCACTGTGAAAGTACAAGGAGAACAACATTTTACAGAAGAAACAGATGGTATTAAAGGTAGGGAAGATGTGAGGAAGAATGAGTCTGGAGAAGACTCTTGGAGGCACAACCAGTGAGGCTGTATTATCACAGAGTGCTGGTAGAATGCCAAGGGGTCCAAGGCAGATTTAGGAGACAAGTAAAGTGAAAGAATTTTGTTAGATAAGCTTTCTAAGAAGGTTAGAAATTAAAGGTACGTGGAATGTGACTATGATCTATGCAAATTATAAAACTGTTCTGGACAGAACAGTGAAAAGACAGACTGAAGTGAAAATATTAATACAACAGTCCTACATGGGCAGAAGAGTTTCACACTGAGCATATTTATGTCTAAGTTCTCCTTCCGACACACAATCTAACCGCAAGAGATATGCCAAAGGGGCAATAGAAAACTGTGTATAATGGTAATGATCTAATAGCAAGAGCTGGCTTTCAACTATGGGCATATAGGTTCTCTGATTTTTGAAAGGACAAATTCAAAATCTTTGAGAATGCAAAACTATCTCTTTTAGCAATATTAAATGTAAAAATAATATCTGATAACGTGTATCAATCACTTCACAATGCATGTTATACATTGAATATTAAAAAAAGATCCTTAATAGATTAAACAAAGCACAAGTTCAATTTTCAGTTAATACAAGCTAGTAGTTGTGGTCTAAGTAAAGAAGAACCAATTACTTCTAGAAGTTAAACATTCTGAGATTTCAGATACTGAAACAGTTGCACAGATTGTCCCAGGAATTCTTTCCTGACAAGGGTGAGATGATGTTCACCACTGGAGTACTAGTGAATCACTCTGCGTCAGAAGAATTTTAATGTTACTCAAAGTGCTAACATACCATTAAACTTATATTTATATAGCTAGGTAAATTTAGGTAACATTCAAATGCTGGACTTGTTTGTAAATATTTGGAATAAATAGTTAAATCCTGTTTCTTATCTCATTATATTACATAAAACTGTATTTGACAAAGCCTCACACTAAGTGCTACTTTCTGGTACCATGATGCAAACAAGTACCACCATAGCATAAAATGATTGCCATGGTTTTAGAACGAGTATAAAGGAAAGGAACAACCAGGTTTCAGGATTGTGCTCTCAAGAGTATATTGCACAAGACAGCCAAATTCATAAGCTTATAGCAATTGAATGGGCGTTTGCTGGTGTAATGTAGCTCTGCATAAGTGTGTTCCTCTGTCAGTACACAGTAGGAGGAGTATTAAATGTGCAACAGTAAACATAATTTAAAATCTTCTTAGATTTATAATTTGACATGAACCCACATCAAAAGCTGAAGATCGCTTTAATCCATCCTAAAATAAGCATGCAGCTATAAAACGTTTATCAGATAAACAATAGCTGTCATTTTACAACTAATCAGTGATATACCTATTTCAAGTCATTACTGGCATACTAAATGTGATTTCTCACTGAGTGTATCCTGAAAATTTGCATCTCTTATAAGGTAAATCATTAGTCTTTGGAGCACAGATGTTCTGACAACCTCTCTTCTACATACCCCCACATATTATAATAAACTACTTAAAACTTCTGTAAATGTAAGGTTTTCTAAGGCTTAAGGAGAAACTGGATAAAATATGGTTTATATTTTAGCTATTTTCCTTCAAGGTGAAGTGATTGGTTGAAATTGGACTTAAGGAAAAGTGGCAAAATGTATTTGTGTACTACTTCAATTCTTTCTTTGGTATTCCAGCTCAGAAATTCTCATGTATGATCTGTGCAAAAAATGAAGGATGCAAAAAACCCCCTCCATTATTCAGGGCTTGAAAAGTAAGACAAAGATGAAATTGTTTGTCCAAATGGACAGAAAAGGCAGACATTGTTAGCATAAATGTTGATTTAAGAATAATCAGCAGCTCAGGGAAGCATAATATTGTTTGTCTCAAAGCACTAAAATGTTGTAAAAGAATGCTGAATTACAGTTCTCCGTATCTGAAGTATAACTGTTTTATTGAAAAGCTAATATTCAAAATCAGAAAAAGTGCAATACTAATTGTTCCTGATTATTACCCTACTTCAGCTGGTGAATGGGTTAGAGCACAAGTCCTATGAGGAGCAGCTGAGGGAGCTGGGGGTGTTCAGTCTGGAGAAAAGGAGGCTGAGGAGAGACCTTATCGCTTTCTACAACTGCCTGAAAGGAGGCTGTAGCAAGGTGGGTGTGGGTCTCTTCTCCCAAGTAACATGTGATAGGACAAGAGGAAATGGCCTCAGGTTGTGCCAGGGGAGGTTTAGATTGGATATTAGGAAACATTTCTTCACCGAAAGAGCTGTCAAGCACTGGAACAGGCGGCCCAGGGAGGTGGTTGAGTCACCATCCCTGGGGGTATTTAAAAAATGTGTAGATGTGGCGCTTAGGGACCTGGTTTAGTGGTGGACTTGGCAGTGTTAGGTTAACGGTTGGACTTGATAATCTTAAAGGTCTCTTCCAGCCTAAATGATTCTATGATTCAGGGTAAGGAAAAAAGGAATCCAAAAGCCATGTCTACATTGATTCTGAGATAGACAGAGATCAAATGGCTACCACAGAGTGAAAAATTCAAATAAATCCTCAAGTAGTACCAGATTGGAAAATTCAACAATAATGAACTTTTACAGAATTCATTTACCCTCTACAGATAAACATTTTCTAGACAGTTACTTTAACACTGAAATATTGCAAACCTAAGGTCTTTGTTCAGTGTACCTTTACAAAATATAAACCTAGAATAAGTTCCCTGCCTTTGATACACAACACAGGTCAAGGCTGGCCGTATACCCTCCATCCCTCCACACTGTCAGTGCTTTGTGTTAGCAGAATTTAGCAAAACTTGACTACACTACATAGTCAAAATTATTTTATAACAACTGTGAATCGTTAGCATAACATAATCTTCTTCCAAATTAATGAGAAAATCCTTCCATTGCTTACTTTCAGAAGCAAATAAATGTGAGAACACATTTCTTATACTACTGAATTTTCCTAAAGACATAATAAATCTTATATATAATTTCATAAAATGTAATGAAAATTAGATGACACAAGAATAGTCATGCTTCTCAATAGGCAAAATAATTTCTGAAGATGTATATTTTGCTTATAGAAAAACATGAAAAAATGCATTCATTCATCTCTCAGCCATGCTAAAAATCAGATTTGCATAAGGAATTGTTCAAAATGTCCACCTTTTCCAAAATGTACTTCTGAATATCCAGAAAGTAAATCAGTTCAATCATAGTACATTAAAACAAATTTAATTTTGAATTCCTTCCATGTTATATATTAATTTCTTCTTTGGAAAGCTAGGAGGTTTCTATATTGGAAAGTATACATGAGAGAGAGTTCATGTAGATGTGAGTCTCAAAAAAACTTATCAATGTTGGTTCTTATCAATGTTGTTGCAATTCACACAAACCTTCCTTTTTGTCTTCTGCAGCAATCTTCACTTTTGTGTCTGTTATATCTTTGAAAGAGGCCAGAAAGAGTACAACATCTCCTTTTTCATTCTTTATAGGAACAATATCCAGTAGGCACCAGAATGAAGACCCTGCAAGGATAAAGAATGAATTTAATTCAAACAGCTGTCTTTTAGCAGAGACGGGGAAAAAAGTGAACTACTAAATCTACAACTAACGTAATTCAAAAAAAAAAAAAAGAAAAAAAAAAATCTTATTTAGGAGGTCAGTAGTCAGGGAATCACAGATGTTCAGCTCATGTAAATCTCTCTGCATCATTGGTTGAAGCTCAGTAATACTGCTTTCTCTAGAAGCAAGGCATTAATTTAAATGCAAAATTTATCTACAGGGATCATTAACAGAGTTTAATGAAGCTGCCTACTCCTCTGAAACTGTGCTTTCCTTTGAACTCTCAACTGATGTTGTTTATTTTACTGGAATAGCTTTCACTTTGTTAACTTGACATCTGAAGCTTCCATGTTTACTATAGAATCATTCTACCTTAATCATCTGCCTTGATACTTGTTAAAATCTCTTGACAGAAGACCTGATAGTCAGAGCATCATTCCACTAATTCAAAGATATTTATACTAATCAGTCATCAGACTTAGAATAGAAATAGAATTAACTCCTTGCATCTTACAGATGGTAAGATTTATAATACCACACATCATCTGTAAAATTAATATCAGCTGAATTCCTTACTGTCTATAATGTTCACCTTGCTAAGATTTAAACTAGACAACGCTGAGTTTGGCAATATTTTGAATTCATGTCAACCTTCCTCATGCCCACACCTGCTATATAATTATACTGCTTAAAATAAATCGTTATTGTCACTGATTCTGTCACATGTCCTTTTTGCAAGGTATGTTGTTCAATTCCGATAAAATCATTCATAAGTTTGCCGTTAATGCAGACTACTCAGAACAGAAGCTAATGAAAGCTTAGGTGCTGGTAATGCACTGGAAACATAAAGGAGATCTCAGCAAACACCCTAGATCCCAATCCCCTCCATTCTGCAATAATTCAGCCCAGTGCCAGGCTTTTGTTTTTTTCAGTTTTTGGACATCAACATTAACCACCTCTACCCCCCATCAGCCTATTAATATTATTTACAAGATATATAAGCACTGCTACAACATTACTTTTTTAGTTTTAAATTTATTTTTCAGACATGTCTTTACACTTCCATAATCATGTTCCTTCCCAACGTACTATTTTTGGCATTCATTTACATGCATAAGTCTACTTTCATTCATAAAGGGAAACAGGAATAGTTCCCTGGACCACTGCTGTCACAACTGACTACTGCTAAATGATCAGCTGAGCTTTGGAGGGGAACTTAGGAAGAGCAAGTAGATTAGTCACTTCTCACTCTATTCTCTGTCTTCTGAACTCTGCAGTCTTGAAAATGAACTGCACACACCAAGATCACAATTTAGCTTTCTAATTTAAATTTTCAATTGGAAGTTCCCTGGCTGTCTAACTTTCCAAGAGGTAGACAGGCAGCTTTGAGAGTAACATTACTAGTTCAGTCATCAGGTAATACTTCCATTTAAGGTATTTAAAGAAGAGACAGAGAGAACTAGGATCAGGAGGAAAGAAGACTGGGAAAGGAGAGAAAAATCATGAGAACAAGCAGCAGACTGGCTTTATATTGGATTTAAATATACTCATTCTGAGGTTGAAGATAGAGCAAGCAAAGAAGCCCTTTAAAAAGAAGGTAGAACTGATGTCAGAAGCAAAATATTTCTACTGTTCTTTTTTCCATTTTAATTTTCTGTCCTCAATTCACTTTTGTACATATTTGACTCTTTTATCAAAGCTCCTGAGGAAAACTGCTCAGTGCTGTTATTGCCAGCAATGTTATAGAGAACCATCACCCTATCAATCTGAAATGATGCATTCAGTGAGAAGCACCATTAAAAATTTTGACTTTCCTGCTTAAAAATACAACCACAGATCTCTACAGAATATTATTATAACTCTTAAACTGGCCACATTCTTTCTTATAAAGTTACATTCTGCCTGGCTACGTTCCAGCAGCAGTTTCAGTTGGACAAGAAGTCACTCTCAACTCCTTCTAAACACCACCAATAGCATCAATGTTCTTTTAAACAGCTGTTGTAATCTCCTCCAGAAGTAAAAGCATATTTTACTCCTTTCAATTTTTTCATATCTTTTCTACACTCACACACACACACAAATTAGTCATTAAGGCTGCTCCTGGAAGAAAGTTGTAGACATCATCCATGTTTGAACAAACTTAATTCAGTTATTCTAAGAAACACACCTAGTAATACTATCTGAAATGACAGATTTGTAGGTTTAGGGAAGTTATTGTAACACGGTTCATCATTAGAAATAGAGACAAATCCATTTAATGTTTCATGTTTTAATGCATTCCCTCTTTTGTGTAATCGAAGTGTATTTGAATTCTTTGAAGGTGAAATCGTTCGTTGGTCACTGAAGTCATTCCACACCCTGTCATTATTTAATGTCATTTGCTGTTTCTCTTCAATCATATTTTCTCTCATTATCTGTCCTCATTCTCCTCCTCCATAAATATGCCTGATAATATTTTGGCTATGTAAAGCAAATATGGATAGAAAATGTTATGCACCACTAAAGAAAACACATAGAATCATAGAATCATAGAATGTTTTGGGTTGGAAGGGACCGCTAGCGGTCATCTAGTCCATACCCCCTGCAGTGAGCAGGGACACCACTTCCTAGACCAGGTTGCTCAGAGCCCCGTCCCACCTGGGCTTGAATGTTTCCAGGGATGGGGCATCCACCACTTCTCTGGGCAACCCGTTCCAGTGCTTTACCACCCCCATTGTAAAGAATTTTCTCCTTACATCTAATCTAAACCTACCCTGTTTTAGTTTAAAACCATTACCCCTTGTCCTATCACCATTGTCCCTACTGAAAAGATTCTCCCCCTCTTTCCTATAGGCCCCCTTTATGTACTGGAAGGCCGCAATCAGGTCTCCCTGCAAAACCCCACCTCCCTCAGCCGGTCCTGATAGCAGAGCTGCTCCAGCCCTCGGAACATTCTTGTAGCCTCCTCTGGACCCGCTCCAACAGCTCCATGTCCTTCTTGTGCTGAGGGCTCCAGAGCTGGACGCAGTATTCCAGGTGAGGTCTCACAAGAGCAGACATGTCCAATACATGCGCAGGCTACTTATTTCCTGAAGAGTTCCAAGCTGGTGCCCTTTCATGGTGGTGCTGTTGGTCCTGACATTACTTATACACTCAATCTTCAGAAGTCCTAAGTTGAGCTTGTTGGGTTTTTGGTTGGTGGGTTTTTTTTGTTTGTTTGTTTGTTTGTTTGTTTTTTGGGGGGGGGGTTGTGTTTTTTTTTTGTCTTCTTGTTGTTTGTTTTATTTTAGTTGGTTGGTTTGTTCTGTTTTTCTGCCTTTACTCTGAAAGGAGCAAATGGATGTAAAGTACTCTGCAGGACTAGAGGAGATGATCCAGTACTTTAGGTCAGGACTAGGTCAATATGTGCTTGCACTCTGCAAAGGACAGAAGTGTGCTATCTTTCACTGTTGAGGAGCGGTCTTGGAAAAATGAACTGATCTAATACAATCCATTACATAGCTTTTACTGAAAGCCAGCATCATAAAATTCTATAAGCCAAAAGAAGAACTTTCTATTCATAAAAAAAAGCAGTGCCCTCTTTTGTTATATTTCTTTTGAGTGCACTCATCTGTGAGACAGGAATTCCTTCTCTGCTTCAGATGGTGCATACAAAGGTCTTCTGTATTGTCAAGAGTCGTCTATCAAAGGAATTTATTTTGGAGGTTTATTTATGTACAGATTCTCTTTATTGCTCCAAGCCACTAATCTTGGAGAAAGAGTCTAATATTTCTCTTGTGTTATGAACTGAAGGTTCAAAATATATTTTAATATCCTCAAGGCTTATATAAGCACATCACAGGAAAGGAGAAAAGAGACCAAATGAAGCATAATCTTATCATAAAGCAATTTGGCTATAGTCCACCTTTTATATATACATAAAAAAGAGTGCTTTATGGTTACTCCTCTCAACCACCCTTTCTATCTTTCCTCACTCCGACAGCTATAAGTCTGTCCCCAGACTGAAATCAAAACAAAGGTCAACAGACTAAGGAATGTAAAAGGGAGATTTTATGCAAAACCCTACCATCAGAATACCAATAGCCTTCAGAGGCAAGTGTTCCTTTCACCAGAAAGTAAGGCCTGCTTAATCTGAGGAATAGATTCAAACCCTTAGCCCTACTGATGAGCTATGTGTACCGAATGTACAATAACACTTAATCTTTAGCCATGACCACCCTAGACAACATTCAATGGAATACCCAGGATGGAAGTCTTTGGTTGATATTTGGGTACTGCAGAACTGTCACAATATAGAAATGGAATGAGGTTATTGACAACTAGCTTATTTAATTCTTGAATAAAGTAATTGAATTCATCTTCTCAAAATTTTAATTGAGCTTTTCTGCACTAAATATCTTCTTAGCCACACATATTTCTGAGACTTACTTAGAACTAGAGATACTGACGCAAAGCTATGTTCTACTTTTGCTCTAGACAGCCTGGGAGTATTTTTTTCCAGGCATACAAGCTTAAGTCTTCTCTTTTTATTTGCCTTGTGTCAGCCATCAGTGGTTAAGTTCACTTCCAGACCTTCACTCCCTCAAGACATTGCTTGCCACACCACTCTCCAGACAGATGCTGAGCCAGCTTGTATTGCCCTTTCCCATCACTCAAGAGTAGGAAATAACAAATCAACAAATTCCTTTAATTATTTCCACATTTCTGTAGTAAGAGGAAGAGGGATTATGATGCAGACTTCTTTCGTGAAGCTCTGCATCTGTACATAACACACCAGACTAACCAAATATAATGTTTCATAGTCTAAGGAACCAAGTACCTGCTAGACATCTGTCTTAAATCTAACTTAAATGTTAGATATACAAGTCTTGCAGCACAAAACAATCACTCTTCAAGGAATAATCATCATGATATATATGCATAAGAGGACAGAATTAGGTGGCACAAGACATAATAAATCTGGCATGTTTATGTTTCAGTATCTGACTTAGTAGACTAAATGTTCTATTAAGCAGATGCAAATCAAGGATTAAAAAAACCCAACCAAACAAACAAAACCCCATGCCACCCTCTTTCCAGGGATTTGTTTGGTAAAAGACAAAGATAAAAAAAAAATATTCATATAGATAGTTGTAATAACTTGCCTACAAGATTCCTGCTAGATCTTCAGAATTACAACATAGTCTCATTTAGAGTTCTTAATTGTATAGCAAAATAAACCCGCTGCTGGATACATGATATTGCCAGAGAAGTTTTAGCCTGATCATTTCGACTTTTCCACTGCAGGAAGTGTGGACTCCAAGAATGACAGACCAGGATGCCATAGACTTTGCCTGGGGCAACCAAACTCTCTCTTTCATTAGCTTATCCAAAGATTCCCAGCATCATTGATAACATTTGGTTTTGAATGTTCTGCTGTTTTGACAAGGTGTCAACATTTCGTTGAGGAGAGCAAAGTGCGAAGAAGAAAACAATGCTTTAAAAAAAAAGAATGCAACTGAACTAAACAGAAAGGGAATGGAACTGAAGACAAAGTACAGCTATAATTAGAGCACTTTCTCTCTTGTAAATATCACAAGAATTAACACAGCTATCGCAAGGTTTTGCTGCTTTAAGCAAATAAGCACCTCTTTCTTCACCATCTCTGCAGAAACCACATGTATCTGTTAAGAAAATCTATCATTTCTTTCCTTGAATTCTGCTGCCATAGATGACAGCCCTTGTGCTATACCCTAGTGACAGTCTTTGGTCTGACAATATTGCAAGGAAGCTAACAAGAACACAAACGGGCTATCAGGTAACAGACTTACATGGTCACTGATGGATGTGCTAACACTTTCACAGGAGTAGTAAAGAAGGCTCGAGAACTTATTTCCCCAAGGTCTGTATGGCCAACAGATCATGCTTGTATTCTGCGAGTAACTTTCCCTACAAGTGCTAATGGTCAGTGTAAATGCATTCCAAAATATTTTAAACTAGAACACAGTGGTATCGCAAGAACTCGGTAGAGGAAAGGGGATAAGTAAGATACCATATTAACAAAGTAAAAATTGTATTTCAGTATGAACAAGTAAGTGTTAATCCTGTGGAGCTAATTTAGAAACTTACATTAAAAATATCTCTGCATACCTCTGTATAGGCTATGGAGTACCACGTGAAATTATTCACATCTATTCTCATCAGAGAACATGCAAATTCCCCCTCCATGTGTTTCCACATTCCTTTTCTGTGCCCAACTTCAACCTACACTCTGTTCCCTCTAGTGCCAGGTAACTCCTATGTCATGTTGCCAAACATGTCTAACTTTTTCTGCCATCAATGCCGTGATGGAGAAAGGAAGAGGGGGAAAGGATGTTCTAAGAGGAGACACTTTTCAGCACAGCAATCTCCTGTCCTTGCCTCTCCTGTAAACTGCCAGTGTTAAGCAGAGAGAGGCTTAATTCACCATCTCAAAGTCTCCATTTATTACTATGTGGACACAGATTGCCTCTGTTGTAGCAGCTCCTCGTTTAAGTGTGTGACTTTTCAGACCTTAATGTTCTTTACATTTTGTGTATGCAACATCTAGTACAGTCTGCAGTGCACATTTTATGCAAACTAATCTATGAGCTCCAGCATATCTATATTTCAGCTTTGTTTACTCAGCTTTCCTGTCTCTCCTTTTATAACTCCACTATCTTTCCTACTTAATGAAACTCTGTTTCAAAATCCTCTAGTTACATTTTAGTTTTCATTGAGGAAAAGCAGGGAAGCTAAGCAATGCCTGTTAAAGCCATGTGACATTCATTATCCTTATGTGTACTACTTTTTGTCTGCTCTAATTTTCTTTTCCTATCTCCATCCAAATTAGAAAACTGTGTTTAAAGAGATAAATACTTCCCTGATGTAACACATTTACCAGGTTACATTTATAACAATTAGGAAAATACACAGGATTACCTAAAAACTCAGTTAAGTCAATAAAATGCATTCTATTTAAATGCAAAAAGCTTCAGGGCAAATTTATAAATATTAGTCTGCAACTTACTTTTCCTCCACCTCCAATGATCATTACTCTGTCATGGTCATAATAGTACAAGGCATTCAGCATTTGTCAGCTGTCTCCTGGGAAAATACTAATTGAGGCAGTCTATTTATATAAATAAATATCCAATATCTATAGTTAAAGTGGAAAAAAACCCAACAAAACAAAACTTACAAACCCCAAACTAAAATACTGTTTCTTCAATCTGTCTGGACTGTTTCCAAAGCAGTCAGGCTCAATCCTTCCTGAACAGTCTAGTCTTTCTTCAGTTGAATTCTGCTTTTTTCATTGTTTTGACTTCAACAATCTCAAAATAAGCAAAGTTTGCTTTCCCTTGATTAATGTATTTTTGAAATCTACTGTTAAAACTGGGTTCACAACCTATGGTCCTTATTCCTTTTGGATTTTCAGAGCTTCTAATCCAACATGTAGATGTAATCATAATAGTAAATATGATTTTTCCGTCTACTGGTGGATGTACTTTTGTCCCTTGGGGAAAAAAAAAAAAAAAAAAAAAAAAAGCAAGAAATTTTCTTAAACCAGGATGAACTGTCATATACATGTATGTATGCATGTGTGCCGATATATTTACATATATGAAAAAAATCCATGTATTTATACACACATTTTTTCATTTCTCTCAGTTTCTCTCTATAAGCTACCTAATCTTTTTGTAATTGTCTGATATTTTGACATCAGGAGGAGTTGTAGCCCACATTCTTCAAAACACAATCATTTTCAAATGACACTATTGTGCTTTTAAGCTCATTATTTTATTCTCTTAAAAAGAAGCTTTCCTGTAAGCAAAAACGTAGTGATACCAAAAACAGACCATTACACTTACAAAGAAAGTTTTCCACTTTTTCAGTTTCAAATAACAAGTGATAACAATATAAACAAAAATATCTTTGTGCAAGATATTTTTGTGACCCTGATTCTGATGTCTCTGGAAGTGGCAGCCCCTAGAAACAGAAGGTCTGGAATCTGCAGAATGGGAGGTCTCCCAGCATTGGGAGAGGTGCTGGTCACAGCCTCATGCTTATTCATATACCTTTATACAGACATTCCATGGAGAAAGAAGGGATTGTGCTGGTTAGTTGTCCACTTACATTGCAAAGCTCCATTTTAGAAACTGATCATTTATTTTCTACTGCTCTTTCCACAAGGTTAAGTCAGAGAAGTTTTTTACTTAACAAGAATAGCAGTGCTGCTACAGTTCCTGTCTATTATTTTACTTTTACCTGTTAATATTAACCAGAAGTTTTCAGCAAGTTTGAGGATTTTCTGTTGAGCCCAGGATTCAAGAACTTTAACCTGCACTTGACATGCTACCCACCGGCACCTTTCTGGAAGGAAGTGGCTAAAGCTGGGCCCTGAGAAGGGGTTCAGTCATGGACCTGGATTTATACCTCCATCCTGTCAGATTTATGTTTTTTGTACAGAAGGGTTTTGAAACACACACTGAGGAATTACATAACACTGTAGAGAGGATTAATCTTCCCAGTTCACCACTTGAATCCATGTGAGCACATGCTGTAAACAGACTCTGAGCCTGCCCACTGAAAAAGAATTATACTAACTCCGCCAATTGGAAAGTAGTAGGTTTTAACCTTTTAATTACTTAACTGCTCTATAAAAACAGACTGCTTTTGCAATTCCCTAGCCATGTCAGTGAGAGGGTTCGATAGACAGTGATAACATGAGCCTCCTGCTGCCTTTCCAAAAACCCATGGAGCTAATGCAAGAACTTAGTGCAATTGTCAGCGCAGGAGGTGGCAATTAGTCTGCACCATGATCCAGTACGTGGATTTGAGGATCATGAACAAAATAAGGAAATGTCAGCAGAAGGGAGGCAGGTAGTCATCAGGAGAAATGGCACTTTGATCTTTCTTTAACCAAAGAACAGCCTAACTCATGGTGAAGCGCAAGGACACAAGTCAGCTTTTAACTAAAGCCAGATTCAAAATCAGCAGCCTCAGTGTGGCCATAAAATTGTGAGAAAATTTGAACAGAAGAGTGACCGATCTGATGTAATACAAACATGCCACTGCAAAATAAATACCTACGTTATTCCTAAAATAGTATGTGTAAAAAGTAGCATAATGAAATATATCTAAAAAAAAAAAAAAAAAAAAAAAAAAAGTGCATACAGCATTACTAACAACCATTCCTATTAAGTGCAGCTGGAAGCCCATGGTGCCTGTGTGGAAACACTAATCTGCAAGCATCTGTAAGCAATGAAGGGCCCATCACTCTCTGCCCATGCAGTAAGCAGCAGGAAACTCTCATATGGATTTATGTACTTATCAATGTCCTTCTAACAGAACAAATCTTTTCTCAGTGAATTATGCTTTTAATAAATCATGCTGCTATTAAAAGCAGCTATTAGCCAACGTCACGACAAGTGCCATCAGGACAAAGTATCAGTGCTGTCAGTAAGCAGCAGTCTTCTTGAGGTCTCTTTAAATTACAGCAAAAGATCTCAGATGTTTTAGATCACAATGCACACAGGGAATTTTACTACCTTTCTTTTTGCTTCTAACAGAAGTTCATCCCCTTGTTTTGTTTCCTCCCTGGCTTTTAGTGACTGCTTCACCCGAGGCTCCGCAGAATTAAGCCAGGGCTCTCTGGATGAGCAGCAGTCTGCCCTGTCTCCTCCTTCCTCCATGGAGGCCAGGACTGCCTCTAAAACATCAACACAGTTCAAGGCTACACATTACCTTTCATCAGAGGCCGTGGGTCAAATGTGTTTGGAGGGAAAAGGAGCCTCTGTGAAACAGAGGAAAATGAGCACGTGCCTTCTGTCTATATACACAACTATACTGCTTTTTAAGAGAAAGACTTCCCCGAGATCAGTGAAACTTCCTAATGCCTACCGTGCTACATGGAAAGAGGGAAGGGAAGTAGAAAGTAAAAAAAAAAAAGGAAGAGGATGCTTTTATGAAGATAGAAATTATTGTTTATGGCTCATGTAATTGCAATTAGATATTACCATCAGATTAATTTTTCAGTGTTGCTTGCTCTTTTTATTTCCTTCCTCCTATAGTTTGTACTATAATTTAGATAATGTGAGCAAACAAACCACAAAAGCTTTTTAGCTGTCTTATTTTTAGGCCATGTTTTCAAGGCAGAGCAGCAGTGGAGCGGCAGTGAGGTCACATTGCTATGAACTATCCTACCGAGCAACTTGTCGAGGAATTCCTCTACATCAGTAACTAGATATCACTAGAAAACTGATGTCTCTGTATGGATTTT
>KL289350.1:3448-18427 GCA_000699545.1 Podiceps cristatus | reverse complement strand
TTTTTTTTTTTTTTTTTTTTTTTACAATTAGTAAATACTTGTAATTGCCTCTTCTCTGGCTGCTGGGCTTAACATTTCCCAAAGACATGGTGGATTTCAGGAGATTGCTAAAGCAGGGAGTCAGTCCATATTAAAAAGGTAACATAGAGCTCCCATGTTTCAAAATGCTACAGGGTATTTCCAGACTACCATTAAAAGTAGGTTTTTAAACATCATCTTAGAAAAAGGAGATACCATTTCTGCAACAAGCAGTATACTTTTTGTAGAGAAGAAAAGCTTTATGATAACTTAATTTTCTTTCATTTTAAAGGAAATTAATTTTCCTTAAATTTCTTTATAATTAATTAAATCTTCTATAATTTTAAATAAGATTAAACTCATGACCTTTGTTTGCTTAACGCAAGTCACGCATTAACTGCAAATAATGTAATGGAGCTTTCATTGTCCTGTAGCGCATTATTCAACTGCAACCATGGTAGAGGCTATAGGTGTCTCATGGTTTGAGGCTTCTTTCATTTGCCTGTGGCTGTCATTGCTGCTCATGTGAGAACACTGTTATACCTAGACTTTAAATGGCCTCTTGCCTGATGGTATCCAGTCATTCAGTAAGAGGCTCTGACTTTCATCCTTTTTCACTCATATTCCTCTTATCTGAAATAATACCTTGGTCCTGACCTTCCAGATAAGGATATAGAGTTATTCAAACACATATTTTCCTACACTGATGAGAAGAGCCAAAATACCTTGATTTAATCATACCGACTTTTAAAATTAAGAAATTAAGAAAATGGCTATATCATGACTTCCTGACCTTACAAGTGATTTACCAAATCTTTAGGGCCCAAGAGCTACAAGGCACATGCCTGAGACATACCTCAGAAAGGGTTTTAAATCAGTTTACATGCAGAAGATGACAAAGTGTCCCTTGAGCCCCCCTGGTCTATCACAGATGAAGCAAACTCTGCTTGCAGCCAATACCTAAGGCAACTTGTAATGGTGGTTCCAGCAACATCCACTCACTCCGGTCCTCTTACAGCAGGGATTTTTAATTGCCCACAAAAGCCTGCGCAAAGAGCCCTGTCGCTGGGGTGCACAGATACAACGAATGCCACAGTGAAGCCTCTCAAATGTCCCGAAGTCAGAAGTGACCAGCACTGATTACACAGGGTTTCACCCAAGTTACACTTACACAGAAAGAAGCCAGTTTCCTTTCAATGAAGGAAGGTTATAGGACTGCTGCAGGTCTTACGAGGGTATGTGTAAGAACAGACCTCTTTTTAAATACTACAAACTGATTTTTGAGACACAGGGAATGAGTCTGACGGGGTCATAAGGAACCGAGATATGACCTTCTCAGCAGCTGAAGACGGAGAGCTTAGACTGAACTAAGTTAATGATTATAGGGCTTATTGCAGCATCCTCTTAGGCTGTAACAGAAAAAGAAAAAAATCAATGCTGCTGTTTATTTGTACTTCATTTTGGAGGATTGTGAAGACCTCATTTAACTACATGTAGTTAAATGCTATTGATAGTGTCATGCTATTGAGAATTTTCTGCAGTAGTCTGGCAGGGAGAAAAAGGGTTTTTCTAAATGTAGTTCCTCAGCATAACATCCATCTGCTTTTAGATTACCCTAAATAAGAGATCCAGGGAGTGAGTTCTTTTCTCACAACTCACTTGAATTCAAGGGTTATTTTGCATTTCTGTTATCATAATTGACAGCTTAATTTGTTGCAGATGTTGTGAAGAAAGTGTAGAAATAGTAAGAGAAAAAAATAATTTAAAAAAATCATCTCCTAAGTTATATCATTTAAAAACTTTCTGAAGAAGGCAAATCAAAATTCCTTGTCTTTTAATAGTTTACTTTTCTGTTTGACTTCAAAAAAACAGTCCGACTAATAAAAAGTGAGAAACTGACTGAGGAAAAAAAAATACTGCAACTATGATGACAAGTGGTTTTTTGAGTGGGATTTTCAAAAGATATCTCTCTCTGAAGCTGCTGTTGCTGCTGCCACAGTTCTAATACCGCTCTGTGCTAACATGGCAGAAAACATCCTGGATGAGAAGGTACAACCAGTTTATCCTATTCTAAGGGTTCATTAAAAAGCCTAAAGGACAATACACAAAGAGAAAAGTTCCTACCCACTTCTAGTCATTCCAGGAGGATTGTTTTCTAGTTTGGTCAGAGTACAACCGCTGAAGATCATTGTTCTGTTAAGATCTAAATCCAAAAGACAGAGACAATGAAATTCTGCATTTCACCCCACAGACAGGTAATCCACCTTACTCAGCTCCCTGCCTGGCTCCTTGCATGCCGCTCTTGCTTGCTGCAGCGAGAGCTCGGAGCAGTCTGAAACGTCCATGGAACTGCATGTGTGTCACTGGAGTTGATTTAGTTATAACAATCACTCCTTCAACTATCAATTCCCAAGCAGAAGTGCTATGTGGCTTCTTAAATGATGGTTAAATGGCTATGAAAGCCCCTATATGCAAACTTACTAAATTCAGAGCAAAACTAATAATAGCTCTAAATTCCAAGCTTGAATCACTACTTGTTTAGAATAAACAATCTACTTTAATTAAAAAAAATAAATCAGTTTGAAGCTGAGTTTAAATCAAATTTAACATACTGAAAAGGAAGGCTACTAAATAATACACTCATATTCAATTTAGGAAGCTTGAATATCTTTCCCAAAAGACGACACACACATGGAAAAAAAATCGATGAAGTTTTGGCTTCTACATTTTAGATCAAATCCAGAAGGAAACCAAGAATAACTTAACTGTGTTCATACATCCGTTTCCCTCATAGTCATTTCTTATCATAATGTTGTACTCATTACTAAGCTCCTGAGAAGTATGCTGAGGGACATTTCAGTGTATTCTGCGAGCTGAGAATTATCCCTGAAGCTGAACTTCTGTCCCTGAAGTTATCCTGAAAGTGTTCATTTGGTCTTGTAGCTAGGACTACAGAGGGAGGCTCTACCTCCGAATAGCGGACTAAAGGCAGACACCTAGTTTCACTGTAACACCCTGAAGCCCTAGCAGGACACTGAAACGTAACTCTATGACAACTAGGCATTGTTAGTTACTTGTATCCCACTGATTTATGTTCCTGACATTACACTGGGCACTAGCCCAACTGACAATTATTTTCAACATCAGGTAAGCATGAAGGTATCCATACAGTCATTTTGGGGTCATTATTCGCAAGTTCTTATGTCTTAAAAATATTTTTTAAACATTTTTCTGTAACAAACACATCGTTTTTCTTTATTTTTTTCCTGCCAATGTTGAAAAAGCCTAACTGCTTCAGAAGTTTGATTTTTCTTCTGACACCCCCCCCCCAAAAAAAAAAAAAACCCAAACAAACAAAAAGCTCCCCATGCAAACCCAAAACATTTAGCTAAAATGGATGATTTACCAAATCTGGCATCTGCAACACTGTTGAAAAAACTGGGCTATTTTTTTAAGAAAAATGTTGCTTTTATTCAAGAACAGTCGCATTTTAATACTTATTCATTTCTGTTTCCCCATGGTACAGGAATACATGAAAATTAAAAATATAACAGGTAGTCTGGGAAATTTATTCACTCCAGGATGTAAGAAGGATGGATTGGGGGAATTCTTTTATCCTAAACAATTTATCTTTATCTGTTTATTTGTGGTTCAGCTACTTCATTGATAAGTAAATTGATCTGCAATTTCTTTCTGCCTGCATTAATCATATCTATTACAAGTTTGAAACACCTCTTCATAGTGTGAAGGAATCACAATTTATCATTATATATCAGGACCAAGACAGTGAAATTAATACGTTAACTTTACTTCTTTCATTTATGTACATTGAAATCTTTTCTCACTGTGCCCACTCATCACTATAAAATACTGGAAAAAAAAAAGAAGCTTTTATCTTTCTGGATTAAGATATTTTTTCCCCTACATTCAGATATGATTTACAAATTTAAAACTACCTATTTGAATAGCCTTCCTGAAACATGAGTTCAAGGAACTATGGCAAGTCTCTTCTAAATGTCAAACAGGAAGAGCAACAACCAACACACCTCCCTCCCCACAGCCAGCCTCTCCAGAAACACTTAGCAGCATCGTCAAAATAACTTAAAAATTTCATACTGTGAAAAATAGCAGTCATGAACACAAATCAACTAAGAAATATTTTTCTTTTTTGGATAAGTCAGGGAAAGTGAAGCTACCTTCTCCTAACACTCTAAATGACCGACTATCTTCTTGTCAATATAAACCTATTTTAGAAAATAGCTTTTATAATTATTTAATATAACAGTAACAATATTTGAGGGGAAAATGTTTCATTAGTAAAGACATAAGTAGGAGCTATGTCAGAGCATGTGGCCTAAACATATTTCTGGGAATTCTAGCCATATAATAAACCAGAAGGTG
The DNA here is from genome assembly GCA_000699545.1 of Podiceps cristatus. NCBI lineage: Eukaryota > Metazoa > Chordata > Aves > Podicipediformes > Podicipedidae > Podiceps > Podiceps cristatus. The sequence continues at coordinate 14,008 of KL289350.1, read as the reverse complement.
ATACTCAACAGGGACCCGTGGATTGTTAAGCACACGGGAAGGCTCCTAAAGCACTAAGGCGGTTGCAATCCCATCGGTATCTCACACTTGCTGTCATCTGTGGCCAGTGGCATAGTATGAAGATCACAAGAATGATGGCAGTGTAAATGTTTACAGGATAGGGACATTGAAGAAGACTGGTACAAATGAAACAAGCTGATGAGTGTGCGTCATGGGGTGCTTTCTTCCATGCCCTCACTCTTCTTGACTATGAAAGTGTCCTTATAAATGTCTTGCCATAGAAGTGGAAGCTTTGGCTGCACAACTTGAAAATTACTGAGGTCTGCGGTGTTGCATCATGCTTGGAAATATTCTTGTGTGAAAATACATGATTAAATATACTTAAAGTACCTGTTTTTTAATATCATTATTATTGTTTTTATATATAGTGGCTGTGGATAATAAGTCACTTGGATCATTCAGAGTTCTGAGCATTTCATTGATGGGACTGAAAATTTTACAAATCTGCTGTCTACCTTATGGTGAGTATTAATTTTTTAATTATGGTTTCAACAATAAGAGGTGAGGGCTTCAATATAAGAAAAAGTAGAAAACACAGTGTCTTATTGAGTACAGATAACACAGTGCCTCACAATGCATTTTAGGACCCTGAATTTCTTCTATGCAGCTTTGTAACTCGTACACTTATATAAAAATCAGCAACACTAATATAAATATAGTCTCAATGTGTACCCAACTGTCTTTAGAAAAATCTATTCCTGTAGGTCTGATTATAGACATATAAAATCATTACATAGAAATACATACTATTTATTATACGTATTAGTGCTAAGTTTCATTCTTTGGGACTAACAAAACAGAAAAGAAACACTTACCATTCTTCTTATAGAACATGATTTCTCCCTTGAATTCCACCTTTTCCTCCAAAGATTTCTCAATTTGAAGAATCATCTGCTCACTTGTTTCAGCACCAAGTAAAAATTTACAGCTGCAGCTCTTCTGCATGACTTCAGTTCGTGCAAATCCAGCAAGCTCACAAAAGCCATCCGAGCAGTAAACAATAGGGAATCCCTTAGCCACCTGAGCATTTGCAAGGATGAAGTTACTATCTGTAGAAGAATGCAAAAGTAAAACTTGAATTACAGTCTGAATTCCACATCATTTGTCATAATAGTTCCTTTAGCTTCATAGGAAGGCTTACATTTAAAAATGAAGTCCCAACAGCCTGCAAACAAGAATGCAACTTCTGGTTTTCGACCATTAGCCTGAAATAAAATCAAGTCTAACAGTCCACAGAGCACCTTCAGACAATGGCTATGTTCAGCCTGCCTCATTTCATCCTGGAGCAATAATTTACAATAACTGTCCCTGGGATGGATGTTAGCACTTTAAAGCAACTTGAGCAAAGACTGATGATGAACATGGAAGCTTTGGAGAAATTTCAAAGGTGGTGCCACTCAGACTCCTCTGCAGTCTCAACAGAGACAGCTATACCTTAAAAAAAGCTAATCTATCTTCCCAATAAGTTAAAGTTGATCTTCATCAAACATCAAATTATTATTATTTTTTTTTAATATAGTTTTGCAAGGTAATCCCTAAAAGTAGAGTTGAGTGACATTCTGGGGCTACATGGAATTTTTTGTCCTTTGTCTTTTTTTTTTTTTTTTTTTTTTTTTTTTTTTGGTTGGTTTGTTGGTTGGGTTTTTGGGTTTTTTTTTGGGGTTTTGGGGTTTTTCTGTGAGGGAAAAACATTTCATCCAAAAGATCTGTCAGCTGTTTTCCAGAGTCCCACTGTACTTCTTCCATATGAAACAGGCACATCAAAGATTTACCGCTCTGTTACACCTTAATGCACTTTATAATTTTTCAGTGTGTTTAAGATGCAACTAACGTGTATGATAAATTCAGGAATAGTATATCGACATGAACCTCATTCAACAAAAAGCAATGTTCTCATTTGAGTTCAAATCTTTGGCAAATCTTGCAGCCTAATAGCTTATTTCCATCCCTTGCCAAGGTGTCTTTGAAGGTTTTGTGCCTTGGATTCTCATCTTAAGCCTCCGTCAACAGCTCTAGCACTTTATAGTCGTATTAAATTAGCATAGAGACCATTTCCAGATAATATATGAAGTCCCCATACAATTTTTTTACCCATGTTTCCTTATCTTGAAGTGGGGAAAAAAAAAAAAAAAAAAAAAAAAGAAGAAGTTTTATGGGAGGAATCTGTCTACATTTCAGTTGAGAGAGGGAGGACTGTTTTTTGCCTATTGCTTATTAAGAAGTATTTAGCTTACAGCTTGCTGTTGGGAGCTTAGGAGCAGTCTAGTCTCAAGACAGATACTACTTATTTTTCAGAATTATGTGCATGGGAATTCATGTGTGTGTATTAAGGGAAAATACTACTAACTAGCCTTGATAAATATTTGTAAATTTAAAGAGAAAAAAAATGATCTATTTTAATGGAAAACTCAGGTTGATTCGTCTAATCTCCCTTTAAGGATATATTATTCGTGAATGGGGAAGGGAGGGACAGAATGCATAAACTAAAATAGAAGAAAAAAAAAAGTCTGTTTCAGCCTTAACTGTCACAAGAGTTCTACATCCATGAAATTCCAACAACTTCAGCTACATTACTCTTTATTTACTTAAGGGATAAAATGCTATGGTTGATATTGCTAAGATTTCAGTATTTTAAAGACAATGCTGAGGTTTATTAAATGATCAATTTGGTCTTAAGATTTTGCTTCAGTTACTCATCCTTTGCTTAAATCTGATTAGTCTTTCTATAAATGATTGTTATATTAAAACACACTTTTCTCATTTACCAAATAATGTGATTTAAAAATGCATTCTGGTTCAGTGCAGTGCTTGACTTAGCCTGTCAATTTTATTTGCCTAACTAGGGAATAAGTATCATTACCATTCATGCACTGACATGCTGCTCCCCCTGTCAACACAAAACTAAATCCCCACACTGCCAAAAGAATTAAAATCATATGCTTGCAATGCAGTTTAATGATGGTGTTCCAGTGTAAGACCTGCATATCATACATTCTAAATGCATCTGTAGCTATCAAATTAATTTACTCCTGTGTTTCTTATTGTTTAAGAAATAATTCTGTGATGTAAAGACTTTTTTTTTAATTCTAATTGTTGTCAATTGCATGAAGCAGAATATGAAACACTGAAAGGACAGAAAGGGTGGGGAGGATGGTGTCAGAGTGCGGGAGTGTTGGAATATCATTATGAACTGGAATACACTGGAGCTTACCAAGCATATCATGATTTTATGAAAAATTTAAGATAGTCAAACTCTGCTGACATTTCTGTCAAAATAAACCCAGAATACTTTTTGTTACTTTAACATTCATAGCAGAAAACAATTTACTTCTGAAGCCAATCCAGTGCCAGCTAATCTTTCCGTTAACATCAGCAGGTGTTTGATAAGGCTTGAAAGCCTAATTTTGCTGAACTTTTTCAGTGCAAAAGTAAAGCATCTATTTCAGGAAAATACAATCAAAATTCTATTTTCTGTTCTTCTTAAGCTTGAGGTTCAAACCAAATGATGAAAGATGTTCCTGTAATCCCAAACTAGTAGACTAAGGGACATATTTAAATAATTAATTGAAAAAATCCCTTACAATACTTAAGGCCCAAGCAAAAAAATTTTGTCCATTAATTATCTGTTTCATCAAATTCTTCATTAATATTTATTAAGTGGTAATTAACATTTACCTGTTGCACAAAGCAAGATTTTTTAAAAAATCTTAAAATCTTAATTATCTTAAAATACCCTGGTTAAAAGTTTATTTACTTCTGTAATTTATTTTCATGGCGTGGAGTCCTTAATATCACTTGCTATTCTTAGTGCAAATAAAGCAGCATAAAATACTTCAAAAAACAAGAACTGAGGTTAAAATTTATATCATTCAGGCTTCAATGTGACACAAATAAGAAGGCCAACATCTAGTTTTATGGTCTTCAGTGATAGCTAGCTAGATCTTAAAATAGGAAGAATGGTATTTTATTTAGAATAATTTATTCAAAATCTATGGACTAGAAAACAGCTTACCTTTCGACTTACAGTAGGATGCAACAAGCGATACAAACCTATCGGTCTGTATATTTTGATATATGTTTATGTGTAGATTCTGACACTTCCATAATAATAAAGACATTTAATTCCATATTATTCTTTCAGCATATCAGCCTGAATATTAAGTTATTTTATTCAGGTTGGTTGATCAGGAGACAGTACTAGATTACTGATAGGATGGGGGGGTGGTTTTTTATTTTTTTTTTTTTTTTTTTTTATAGACAAGAAAACACATCCAAGCTAAATTCAAGATCTATTGAGAAAGATGTAGCCTTGGGCCTTTGGGACTGTTTAGGAGTACAGGGCATTTGCAACAACAGAGTACAACTGCAAATGTAGGTACAACCTGAAAGAACAGATTCTAACAAAACCACGAGCAGTGCTCTTCAGCTCAGATATTAAGTGCCTTAAGTCTGTGCAAAATAAATATATACTCAAATTGTATAGTTTTGTATTAGCTTTGGATAAAATTACTTGATTGCATGTTCAAGCCTGAGTATGTAAAGGATGATTTAAAAGTGCATCTTTTAAAGATGGGACAAGAAGCTTAGACATAAAAAAAATCCAACAATATTTGTTAAGTTTTCCTTTAGCAGCAAATCAGCAGAGATGGATGAATATGACATAGATATTCCACAACTATTCAGCACAACTTAAAAGCAGATTTGTTTCAGCAGTACTTAGAATCATGGAATGTTTTGGGTTGGAAGGGACCCCCAGAGCCCATCTAGTCCAACCCCCTGCAGTGAGCAGGGACACAATTACCCAGATCAGGTTGCTCAGAGCCCCGTCCCACCTGGGCTTGAATGTTTCCAGGGATGGGGCCTCCACCACCTCTCTGGGCAACCCCTTCCAGTGCTTCACCATCCTCATTGTAAAGAATTTCTTCCTTATATCCGGTCTAAACCTACCCTGTTTCAGTTTAAAACCATCACCCCTTGTCCTGTCACCACGGTCCCTACTAAAAAGATTTTCCCCATCTTTCCTATAGGCTCTTTATGTTCATTTTCTATGAAGATCAAATGACATTTTCACAGGAAAGTATGAAGGAAGAATATTAGGATCTTGCATTTGCTTTGGAAGCAGGACTTATTGGAGTGGATAGGACGCTGATCAACAGAGGACTCGCACCATTTCCAGAAACCTCTGCCAGGCACATAGCATAAACTCAAAGACAAATAAACAAGCTGAACCAGAACCACGCTAACTTCGCTTTCAACCACAGGCTTACATGCCATTGCCCTGTTTCAATGACTCTACTGATACACAAAAAAATGTGACTTAAGAAACAGAACAAATTTATATCCATGTCATCTGATACAGAGAGACAGGTTTGTTAAACATCCCATGACAGAGTTTTAGATTTGAGATAATTAAAGGAAAAGGCCACTATGCAATTCTCTACTTCATAATTAATGCACACAATTTATCTGACTGTTTGTAATGAGAGCATGTTACAATCAAGCTCAGCACTCCTTTGATAAATCTTACTGTCATCTTATGTAGCAAAAAAATGACAAAAGGGTTTTTGCTTTAGTACTGTAGCAATGTCTGCTATAAATCTCACTGTTGTGCTTCCCCAGTTCTTGTAACAGTTCTTTTCAATCAAAGTCCAGATGGTTTCTGCAAGGCTTCATCTTTATCAGTGAAGACAATATCTGACTTCTTGTGCAATAGAGCACAGCCAACCACCATTCTAATTTTAAATATTAAATTATTTATGAACCATAAAGCAGGGGAAAAAATGACAAAACAAAAAAAAATCTCTAGCAATCAAAGAAGCTGCATTAATTAAACAAGTGACTCTCATAGTTACTCTATCAAATGGAGAACAGTCAATAATTCTTCTTGATGAAAGGATTTACACATTTAGGTTTCTACATGGGCAACTTAACAAGAGAAATCTCATTCCAGGTTCATGTTAATTACTGTTACAGAGAACATGACCGCATCAATAGTTAAGATTACCTAACTGGATGATCAAAACAGCATATGAAAACATTTAGCTTTATATCTGCATATCCAGGAACAAAGGAGTTTAATTAGAGTTTAAGCTCATTTATTAACCATTATCCTTTGAATCTGATTGAGACCAAAATGACTTTATAATGCATACATTTTCGAATATTAAACTTCCTTTTGAAAAGGAAAAGTTATCTTAGTGCAGATAACTGGGTCACTATTGTGAGGTTAAGATTTATTCAGATCTAAGTGAGCGAGAAAAGAAGTTGATTATACTGGTACTTCTTCCCACTCTTAACTAAAAGAATATTGTATATTCTAGTGAATTTACAGTAGTTCAGTAAAAGGTAGAACTATTGCATAATAAACTACAAGTATGGACTAATGAACAAAGTATCCATCACTGTAAGCTACGTAATTGATTTAATTGGCCAAATCATTTCAAATAAAGGCTGACATTACAAGGAAATATATTCATAAAATTGGGTAGCAGTTACATATTCATAGTATAAAACAATATTTGAAGTACCAAGCTCTATGGACTCAATTCAAGGGTGAGCTGCCATAGCTCCCACTTAACCTGCATTGCCAAAATGAATTCCTATTATGTAGAAAAGTTCTGAATTCAGGAGCTATGAAATCAACCTTTCACTTTGCATTTACAATAATATTTAGTCTGACAGTGAAATTCTTTATACAATATTTATAGCTACAAAAAGAGTTAATCTGTAATGCAGTTCAGCGTAGAGACATCTAAGCAAAACTTGGGCATCTGGATGTTAAATCTTCTCCTAGTCTTATTGATAAACACAGATCATAAAACATTTTAAGAGACTCAGTGTTTAACAATCTTGAACCCGGCCTTCAGTGCCATTAGTGCATCAGGTCAATACTAGAATAATGACTGCAGCTTTCTTCACAACCAAAGCACCTATTCCTAGAACAAAGCAGACCAAAAAGCTAGACTATATCAGAAGGAAACAAAATCAAAAACAGAACCAAAAATAACTCTCATCATGAAATAGGCTCCTGGGATCTTAGAGGGAGGGAGTCTGGGGCAGGGGGCGGGGGGGGAAGTAATTTACTCCTCCATAAGAAATCTATGTATATGTTCCTATTGCTTTTCTAATCCAAATCTCATTTGCATCTACCTGAACTCGAACTCTAAAGTATAAGGACTGAAAAAGACCTTGTTCAAGTAGTAACAATATTGTTACGGCTAATTTATAATCACAGAGCACCATCCAAAAAAATAATCAGTGCAATTGCAATAGGTAAACTATGGCAAAGGAGAGGAACTTTTAGCAGAGATGACTCTGAAGTTCTTCAAAATTAAACTCCACTACCAGAAGCAGACATCTACGTCTTTTCCTCAGGAAATATTAGCTATTCTAAAATATGTCTTTTCAGTTTTTTCTTGATATTTTCCTGGCATTACATATTCATATTACACATATATTATGTGAAACAACAATGAAATATTTATTTTCTCACCCTTAAGCAGTGTTGATTTTGAAAAAATTATGTTTTTCAGTAAAAAACAATTACAGTCTATTTGATCAGCTTGTCATTGTGCAGTGGCTGCCAGCAAAGTGCTGACATAACTAAAAAAGCTATATTGCAATGGTCAAATATTTACATGTTAGTGTGCAGTTTTATATGCATTGAAATGCTGCAAGTGAAACACTTGTCAATGGAAAAGACAGAAAAAAGAAGGCATTGGCAGTGAAGAGACACAGCAACTCACGCAGTTTTATCCAGAACTGTCTCAACAGGAATTGAAGGTGCTGCTTTAACTGGCAGAACTGAACTCTCTATCCCTGAGAAAGGAGCTCAGCTGCCGTTTGGTATCTATTGCAGGTGCCCACTGGAGAGCAGAATGCACAGATTCCTGCCTCCAAAGGAAGCGTGTTTTGCAATTTCTCCAAGAAAATAGATGGAAAAGTTAAGTTCACCCACCAGGCAGAAAGGCCATTTGTGTAACTGAGGTATATTTAATTTGCTGTTTTTCCCCAAGAGTGTTCTGTTGACTTAAATTTCACCTGGAATGGTAGAAATGGAATTGGTAAATGTCAAACCAACACATTGAGTTCTCGTATGCTCAAATCATGTAGCTTAATGATTTAAGAGCTTGGAATCGTGATTTGCTTTCAAGTGTTCAGCTGAGAGAAAGATTTGCAGAACAGTCCTCCTGAATAGAAATATTTTCAGACGAGAGCCACATCCTTGTCAAACATTTACCAATGTGATCCTGCCCATACCTTCCTTTATCACTTGTCTGAAATAGGAATTACATAGGAGCTGAAAGCTGTTTTGTTTTCAGATGTTAAGCATGATGTCACCCACTCACAATAGGTGCTTAGTTTACAGACATACCAGACTTTCATCATTGCATAGTATTTTGGAGTGTTAGTATCCTACACATACCATTACTAAGTATCATGCCTGATGAATCTGTTTATCATACTACTGTGGTGGCTAGCCCTTTGGATATTTGTCCTCAATGTATGTGCTGCTACTGATGTAGCAATCTACCTGCGCAGCCAGATGTTCCGGATGCTGCTAACAGAACCGGTGGAAGAATACAGTTATTCCTGTATACCTGAGGGGAAGAACTTAAGCTAGGCATTTTGAATCCAGTGTGAAATGCCTTTAAAAGACCATGGTCCTGCTTCTTTGAAATCTAACGCTCCTTTCTTCTAGGAGACCATGATTATGGAGCGGTATCTCAGGGTCTTGGAAAATATCCTGATGCCAACTATACTGCAAATAAGGACTGGAATTTCTTTACAACATTTGGGGTTGAATAACTATTTACCTACTATTGAGAAAATTTCATCTTATCGCTTGAACTAAGTAGATTCTGTGGAAATTTGTTTCCCCTTTGGAAGTGACCATGGAAAAACTCACTGTGGTACAACAGATTCTATATACAAAAGAAAGTTATCATTAAGTACATAAAGAAAATACTTTCAACATCGAAATCTAAAGGTATCTGAGTGCAAAGACAGTGCCAAAACTCCGTGGTCCTTTGCCTTGCTGCTACCATGCAAGGCCAGTTGAAGCTATTTTCTGTCCAGATTCTGAGCATGGAGAACTTTCATTCACTACTCACAAAAAGAATGAATGAGAAGAAATTACACTTGCAGCCCTGGAAATGTCCATGGAATAAACTGAGAACAGGCTATGACCTCTGGATGCTAGAGACTCCAGTGAGGCAGGAGGAATAAAAGTACTAATTCTCTGGTGACAGTGTGGCATCTCACACCACTGTTCCTCACCTGAACAGAATGATCTGTCCTACAAAACAAACCCATGACCATGTCTGGGTTCAATGTGAAGGCAAAAGGGACAGTAGTCATCCTTCCACAGCACCATCTGCCTAGCACAGCATTTGCCCTCCACAGAGTGCGATGCAGCATCCTCAGGTTTTCACACATCACTATCACAGCTGCACCTGGTCCTGCGCTTAGTAACAGCACACATCTGCATACGATTTTCATTTCCACATGGAAGATATCCAAATAACAATATCCATGCCTTTCTCATGTCAAAACCACTGGCTGTTCAAGTATCATGTTACTACAGTACTCTCTGAATGAAAAATAGTCATTATTTCATACAAGTGCTACACTACCCTGAAGTTGTTGCTCACATCAGCTCATAGATGCTTTTTATATATGTTAGGTCATACACATCCTTTCTAGGCTGTTCACTGTCACTTTAAGAATCCTTTATGATCCCCATGACTACTTCATGCCAGCTTGTGGTGACTTCTACTGTATTGATACCTCTCTGTAATTATTATACTTCAATATTAAGGTGCCAGGAGCCTATGGATAAAAGTAACCATTTTGAGCCTTTGCAATTTATATGCTCCTCTCTCACTCCCTGAAATTGAAGGGTAATCTGGAGCTAATTTTAATGGGGAGAAGCAGCAGACACCTATGTGCCTATTCCAGTGAAATGAGTTCTCTCCTAAAGTGCAAGAATTTCTGCATGTCGTTTTCTCAGAGATGCAACACCAATCTAAAATGATGCTATGGAAAAAATCATAGTCTGTTCAAAGAATGTTCTTCTGACAAATTGACAGAAATTATGTCCAAAATGGTTCCTAAAATGATGAACAGTGTCCAGGAAATGTCATTTCCAGAAAAGGTAGAGTTCTATACTGCACTATTTACCATAACCTCAAATGGTAACCGGACCACGCAGCTGCTCGCTCACCCCTCCCCTCCCCGGTGGGGTGAGGAAGAGAATTGGAGAGAGAGCGCTCAGCTCGTGGGTTGAGATAAAAACACTTTACCAGGACAGCAAAGGAAAAGATAAAAATATATTAATGATAATAATAATGTATAAAGATAACAGAATAAATAAAACGATGCACAATTTCTCACCACCCGAGGACCAACACAGCGGGTCCTGAGCAGCAGCCAGGGAGCAGGTATATTCCCCCGCCGCCATCCCAGAACAGCAAGTTCCAGAGACAGGGCGAGGCACCA
>KL289349.1:1185-14388 GCA_000699545.1 Podiceps cristatus | reverse complement strand
AACCCAGACCTTTCTGTGATTCTATGATTGTTGTCTCTGTTGTTCCCAGGCACATGACCTGTGTTTGCATTCATTCTCAGTCAAAGGTGAACTGCTTCTGTCACCCCCTGGCTTTGAGCAAGATGAGAGTGCAGGATAAGCCTAATGCTCATTGATTTAAAAAAAAAAAAAAAAAATCACTTTTAAGCTAGATTGTAGGTCCTGAGCTCACTGGGAGCAAAGTCCACTTAAAAAATCAAGCTCCAGCAGAAGCTAAAATGAACACTTTATAGTGCTCCTTTGCATCGAGTCCATCTTCTCAATGTGAAAGAGACTCAAGAAAATAAGCAGGAGAAATGTTTTAGGCTCCCATGCAGAAAGACAAGGAGTGCAATCTCCCTCTCATTTTCTCTTCTGATTAGGTTGTTCTGTTCAAGATGTGACGTGAAGCCTCCTTACAGCGAAGCAATTTCATTTCTCAGAGATGAGAAGGTCTGAACAGAGAGGACCATCAGAAATGGCAAGGTACCAAGTGAGACATATAGAGTACCAAAGAAAACACAGGCTCCCCCACCTCCTGCGCACTCAGTCCTCTACTCTGGTCAAAGTGAAACGGGATAGTGTTGAAACACTGAAATCCACTGACCTTTAAGCCCCAGATCTTGTGCTGAGGGTACTGAGCACTGCGCGCAGGCTGACACGTGAGCACTCCTCGGCATGCCAGGGCTGGGGGTTAGAGGGCAGCCGGGAGCTGCCTGGTGTGCTTGTAAGATCAGCCCCGTTCCCGTAAGGAGTACAGTTCTGTGCTGTCTTATAAAGGAGAAGTGCAAGGTTTGTTTTAATGTTGCTGGTTAACAAAGTTCAAGGGTGAAGAAGGGCCATAGGGATGGGATGATGACAAGAAATAGCACGAGCAGCAGTTGCAACCTCCCAAGCCAACTGGGCTGATGGGGAGAGAGCTTGCAGGAGCACAAAAATGTTCACATTAGACCAGGCTTTTCTTCAGACTGCTGAAGAGCTGTTTACTTGCTCTGCTGATTGCCTCTGGCCAATTTTAATCTTGAGAGTATGCCTGCCTTGTTCTCTGATCTCTTTCCTTCTGAGTCAAAACACAAAGATGTTATTAAGATAAATTAGTAAAGACAGCTCAGGAACTGGGTGGGAAATGCTGATCATCATCTCCCCTGGAGATGAAGTAATCCCTGTGCTCAGCCAATTCAGAGTATGTAGCAGTCCTGAACGACTGCTTTGAAACATGGGAAAACGACGGTGCTCTATGAATTGATTGCATTCGGCCTGATTATAGAAGACCTTTGGATAGGAGTACTTGGAAATAAATTGGAGAGAGTGCTAGAAATGTGCAGGGCTGAATGGGCTAGCATGGGCTGAGTAACCTTTATGCTGTAGCATTAAATACCCTCTGCCTGTGCAGGCCTGGTTTCATTAATTGTAAGCAAAGGAATGGAAGTGCTCTGGAGAAAAATGCTGTATAAAGTCTAGTAAATAAAAACACATGGGAGTGTCTGAATCATGTGGCAATGTTTCCATTTGAGAGCAGCCCTCAGGAATGATTTGTTCTTGATCAAAATGAATGAAAGTTGCACTTTGGGCTTTTTGTGCATGCAGTGCCTCTGTGCTAACAGACCCCTTTGGGAGCGCATCGGTTAAGCTGGTTAACTTGAGCAATTGGAGGCGGCAAATGCCTTGAAAAAGAAAAGGTAAGTTCGGGAGTTACTCTGAAGAGAGAGAAGATTAATAGCATCCAGTATTTAGAAGATTCAGATAGTAATTTCACTAAGAAAACTCTGACTTAGATTCAGCTTACAGCTATAATTCAAACCACTCTTAAACACTTCTCAGTAATTTCTACTTCTAGAATAATCACTAATAGAAACAACCACCTATTGCCATTTCTCCTAAATGGTACAGTAAAGAACACTTTGCGGAATCCCTATTTACAAAGATCAGTGTAAATAGAGTAATTAATATACAGTTGCTGTGATTTTTATAATTTATGAAAGTCCATGAACATTTAACGGTGCCTGCAGACCTGAAAGGCATGCATCAGAAACAGCATAAAACACCAGGGTACACTGCAGAAAGCAGGAGGGGGTAGTATTCCAGTGCATATAGCAATGCTCATAACTTTGTGTTAAGCCTACCAGGGAATCTAACCTTGTTAAACAAAAAATTGTGGCATGTTTTTTTTTGTGGGTTTTTTTCTCTGTGTGTGTGTGTGTGTGTTGTGGTTTTTTGGTGTGTAACTCCAAGACTCCACTTTGGCCTGCAGGCCTGATGAGGAGTTGTGTTCTGAGTATCAGTGAGTAGAAAGCCTAAGCATTCTTTGAAAAGCTTCTCCTTAGAAAAACTTGTACTGTAGGGAGCAGTGAGGGGTAATTGTGAATATAGGCATCTCCGTATTTTTATTTTAGAGCAAAATAGAAATATCGGTATAATTGGGAGCTGGGATCAGTCAGGATAGGGGCAACCAAGAATTTAGGAAATTTCCCCTGGAAGTCAGTTAAATTGGATATGTTTGTGACCTTGAACTTTCAGTTAAACTTAGCTGAATTTTCATTGGCTTCAAAGTTCTATTTGGTTGGTCTAAAATGAAGATTAAGTGAACTGAGCACAAGCAGGATGTGTTTCTGAGGCACAGGAGTTGCTGTACGAGTGTGGTAGGGAGCTGCACAGCAGGAGCTAGTTTGAAGCTGGCAAGGTCAGGACTAAGGGAAGAACAATAAAGGAGCTTTGGCATGAAGTATTATGATTTTCCCCTCCTTCCTCTTTTGTCCTAGGCTTTTCCCAGAAGGATGCTGATGAAAAGCACAGCATCCCAATGCTCACTTCCAGAATATGATTGGCTTGCAGTTGAAAATGGGAGTAAGGAAGGTAAGGCAGCTTCTTTCTTGCAGCCCCTCCAGTCATACACGCAGCCCTTGCTTCAGGTGACTGTTCCCTGGGAACTAGCGTTCAAGGCCGATGCAGCGTCACAGTGCGAGTTAAAGGGGTCCATGTCAGAAACGACAAAACTGGCTTGGAGGTGACATCTGTGGATAATAAAATAGTAGTTTGCATTTAAATGGCACATTTTATCTATAGCTGTTGAGCTGCATTGTCATGAGGTCTTAAGTGGCAATACTGCCCAAATTCGGCAGAAGGAAGATCAGCCCCCAGTCACAGATTACCAGTGGCTTCCTCAAGGTCATGCAAGGAACTGGTGAAGAACCGGGAAGAGAATCCAATTAAATTGGCTCCTAGGTCTAGGGGCCTATTTATGGCTCAATAATAAGCCAGGTCCTACTCCCGAAAAAACCACTTCCCTGCATGCTCTTAGCTGGGCTAAAGTGTGTGGAAAAAACAGTCACCAGCAAAAGAAACCTTGTAAGCTTTTTGTGTGTGTGTTCCCACCTCACCCCCAGCTTTTAAAGCAGCCTGACTTTCTTCACTGTAGGAAGGAAACAGTAGAAGGAAACACCACTCGGCACAGCTAGGTCAGCACAGATACAGCTGTTACTAGCAGCGATGAGAAGTTAATTACTTCCAAGTAAAAATGAAGTGAGTAGGAAGAGGAGTCTGGACGAGCCAGCGCCCTTCCCTGGCTGTTTGTGAAGCATTGTGACTGTGTGGTGGAGCTTTTCAAGGATGGACTACATTTCTAGGCTGTCATGCATCCAAGCTTTGTGTAGCCCTGTAGCTCAGTATTTACTGTATTCATGGTAACGCACATTGCTCTTGGTTGTAACAGGCCAGAGGTTTGGCAGGAGCTCTGCAAGGCCTCAGGACATAAGGCTTTGTCTGGGCTTGTCTAGGCCTGCCTGGGGCTTGGCTTTAGTTTGTTTAGCTGCAACAGCAGTTTCCTAATGACCAGGTGACTATTACACAATTGGTTCTACTTTTGCTTACCTTTGTACAATTGTGTGATATAACTGTAATTTTTATTTAGCTGAGAGTAACACGTAGTTATTTTGTGTAGAATGAAGAATGTAGGACCCCAGCAACATGCTGCATATAGAGGACCATAAGCGTGGTGTCATAGTGCTGGATGCACTACAGGACTACAGATATGAGATGCCAATAGAGGGCACGGGATGATACTTGAGACCCCAGAGCTGTAAACAACACATCAGTGGTCAACGACTAATACTTAAATAAAGGCAGATCTCGGAGCTGGGCAAAACTGGTTTTAGGGGTAACAAAGACAACAAAGAGCAAGTATCTAGTGTATGTAAAATCTCATCTAGCCGCCTTAGGATCCAGGAGGGCAGTGGAGTATAGGACTGTATACTCACAGTATATCCAGTGAGAGTAACAGTGGAGAAGGGGTAGGTACTGAGAGATGTGTGTAACAGTTTCACCTGTATCATTATTGAGACTTAAGAGCATCCACTTTTTTTTCCCCCCTATAACAATTCGATAAGGATTAATAATTCAATAATCGTGAGTTAAAGTTTCAGTGACAGTAACAATACATTCTTGACTTTGCTCATAAGTTGTGTTTCTTTTGTCCGTACCAGGATGTTCACTGTAACACTTTGAACAAAGTGCATCCAAATCTCTTCCTAAAGACCGTCATCACACATTCAGAAAACTCAGCAAAAAGCTATGGAGGTGAAATAGCTCAGAAATTCCCTACAGTCAACACTACATGTTTTCCTTAGGTATTTATTTACAAGAAAATGAATTGCTTATTTGTTCGGTAGCAGGTGAAACAATGTGATAAAATTCTGAAAAGCCATCCCTCTGATTTAGCTGTTTCAGTTAAGTATATATCTTTTACTCAGGATGTTTGTTGCCAATACTTCAATAAGCTTTGCAGAATTTTTTTTACTTTACACCATATGTTTTCGGGGGAAGGGAAGGTGAATGAATCACTGGTTATTAAGAGAAAAGCTCAGAAGTCATTTGTTATTGATTCATCCATTATATACTATAAATATTTCATTCAGATACTTCATGAGGCTGTATTCAAAATATAATGCATTGTATTTTGTTTTGCATCATAACATGGATATGCTACAAGAAACCCGCAATAAAACAAGATTTATTTTTAGTTTTAGAATATGATTTGAATCAAATGCCTTTATAATGAATTTTGGCAAATGTACTGTGGCTATTTTTCCTGAGCAAGTATGAATATTAACATATCATAAAACAAGCCTCTACTTAAAAAACATTTTTTTAATTGTAATTTACAACATTCTAGTGCATTTATTGGAATATGCCCTCATTTTCTAGTTCATTTTAAATATACCTCTTGAAAAATTTGCTGATAGTGAAATTTTAATTTGATGAGTTTTAATGACAAATTTGATTCAATATAGAGAGATCTCCATAACTGAGACTTTGGTTCTAATTCAGACAGTGCAGCTGTTGGTTATCAAGTAACTTTTCATTAAGGTACAGCATGAAAATTTTACAACTGAGAAATAGGCTTTTTGAGCACCTGAATACTCTGAGAATTAGAGTTCTGGATTGATTTCTGATGTCTAACTTGCAAAGAGCTTGTGATGTGAGATCCTTTTTGCACATCTGACTTCCTCTTGCAAGCATCTTGGGTTTTGATCTTCAGCTCAAATTTCTTGCCTGAATTATGGTACCTGGCTTGCCACTTTGTACTGCAGTACTGGGACTTCAGCCCAGAGAAAGTAGGACAAGCAGTGAGGGGAGGAGATTTGGATTTACCAACAACATACTGTGTCTTTGCAGATTGCAGGATTGGACAAGTTAGTTTAAGAGCCCATAAAGATAAAAAACCCAAGGTGAGACAGTGGCCAGCCATCCTCATCAGCTATTGCTGACGCTGCATAGGAAAATTGCATTAAAGACTGCAGTGGTAGGTTGTATCACGGTATCTTGCATGAAAGGAAACAGTGTCTTTTCTTCCTGCCTGCACCTGTGGTACTTGTCTGATTGCCTCTGGAAATTGAGTTTTTCAGCTCTTATCTGACTCCCATGTGCTGCCACCCTGGACTACAGAATGTAGCTGGAAATGGAGATGGCATTTGAGAAATTCCAGTTTTCATTTCTCTCTGTATCCCACCCCACCCTGCCCCAAAGGGTTGCATGACCTGCAGACATCTTCGTGTCTGAAGAATATCTTTGCAACATCTGTCACCTTGCTGAATGTAAAGGAGAATATGAGTCCTCTACTGCTAAGCAGAGATGGCAACTCCATAGTAAAGTAATTATGCTGAGGATCCATGTGTGTACTCTTTTTTAAAAAGAACTTTAGGTACTCAACACATCTCAGTAATAACACTAAATTATTTCTGTTTTTTGCTGTACTTCCCATTTACTGCAAAAACCTACAGATGATCAAGTAATAACAGAAAATGTAATTTAATAAAAGTATTGAAGCTACCTACAAGTTAAGAAAAAAGTAGTTAATTTGCATTTTATTATCCTGCTGTTCTTGATGGCATCCTCTGTATTGGACCGCACCTCCCTCCCTCAGACAGACCATGTCACCTCTCTTTCTTGCTGAGCCACAGAAGGGTTCTGCTGGTGGGGCAGGAGCTGCGTCTCCTTAAAGACCTGCCCGCACCTCAGCCTCGTATCACCCAGCCAAATGAACCTCCCCCAGCGCCATTGGTACTCACCCCACTTGCAGCCATCCTGCAACTTGTGGGTCGTGCTCGAGGCTTGACAGTGCCTCCCGGGGCCTCAGAGGGGACTCCAGGCAGCCCTTGCCTGGAGGCTATGAAAAACCTCATTGGAGCCTCTACCCTGCTCCGTAGTTTCTTAGGGCAGACGCGGCTGTTCCATGAGGTGCCTGCATCGCAGGGGGTGCAATACATAACCATCCCAGATGGGGATGTAGCTTTGAGCTAATGGGAAATCACAGTCAGAACAACTGAGCTTCTTGTTGTGTAAAAGTCGGCATTGCCCGAATCTCTTCTCCCACCGGCCGACTTTGCTCTTTGGCCCGCTGTTCCCCTTCCTCCTGCCCCTGCCCCTCCGTCTGCCATTGGCAATATAAACAACCTCAGCCCAGGCTCTTCTCAGTGTTACCAAGAGAAAAGAGCTGCTCTTTCTGCACAGCCCAGATGCAGCAGGACCATAAGGAAAAAGAAAAGGCTGCCTCTTCCTTTTGTTCTGAGCTTTCTGTGACAGCCTAGGACTGACTAAGCTGTTGCTTGCTGCTTGCATCTGTCTGGATATGTGTCTGGGTAAAATTTTTTCTGGTCTGCCTTGAAAATGGCAAAGGGTGGCAGCTTGTCTTGGTCTCAAAGAGAAGCTGCGTCCTCCTCAAGCATGTGTGTGCTTTTTGTCAAGGAATGTGGGCCCCCTTACTTGCCTGCCTTGGGAATTACCTGAAATACGCAGTCGATGGATAACACCTGTCAGCACATCTCACTAGACAGCCCCAGAGAAAAAAACAGTTTAAATAATCATCTCTCTCCCCTGTGCATCAGGAAAGAGCAGTGAAAACTGGAGATGAAAGTCTATTGAAGCCCTAGGACATTTCATCTCTTTTCCTTGGGGCAAATGCAGGTCTCTTTCCTATAGTAAATACATTTCAAGCTGTTCATTTTTAAATTTATTTAGCGACAATGCTGCTGAGGCTTCCCTGGAGAGGTTATTTTATAATTTAATAGATGCCACCATTGGGGATTTTTTTTTGTTCCAATTTGCTAAGCACTCAGTGGTTTTCATCTTTAAAGCACGTTGCAGACATTAAATAATCTACTGTAGACAGTTACTGAGAGGTAGCTAAGCCACCACCTCTCTCACCCTGAGCCTTTCGGTTAATAACTCTGTGGTAACTCCATTCAACTTAACTCAGACATGTTTTTCTGCTGATAAATGAGAATTTGTAGTATGGTAAAATGGCAGGTCAGCCACAGAATCTTTTTTCTTTCTTGCGTTCTCACTTTAAATCATGTGCAACTTGCTCATCATTTTTGATGTTTCCTAGCATTCAGCCCTAATAACGTTTGGTTTCTTTGGGGTTTGGTTGGGGTTTTTTTGGGGTTTTTTTGAGTTTTTTTGCCTGCTGCACCTCATCATTCTTAGCTCTACCCTGAACAACGCTTATTCTTCCTTCACTTTTTGAGGTGTGCAAAGTATACATGGATGGTTATCCAAAGTGGCCTCATCACTGCAGGGCCCAGCTCCCTTTCCTCGATCTGTTGTGCCCACCCTCCTTCTGAACTAGGCCATCTTTCTGCACTGACATCAAACTCGTCTGGCACCTCTGAGGACCAGCTTGTAGTCACATCTGTTTTCTCTCTTCTCCTAGCAGCAAAAGTTGCTTCATTACCCAAGGCAACTAGAAAAATTGCTGCTGCCTCTCCTTTGTGCCATGCCACGTAGAATGGCAACTCCACTGCAGCTCAGAACGACCTCTGTGTCTAAATACCTGAGAAACATCGGCAGGACACAGGTCTCAGGAGTGACACCAGTTCCCATTAATGTCCCTATGGGAAGGAAAAAGTTACAAAGAACCTTTGATTTGGTTGATTGTCAGCAAACTGAATGCCTTTTGTTAGCCTGTTGTCCGAAATGCCCTAGAGCTGGCCTGGGGCCCTGCTAGGTTGCCCTTGGCTAGCCTGTGTCCTTGTATCCTCACCCTGGCTGCTGGGCTGTAGGTGAGGAGTCTGAGGTGGACGGCATGCCCTCTGGGAGCGCCTCCGCTTTCTGCGTGAACCCGGAGCCAGTGCCGACGTGGGATTTAAACCTGATTGGTCAGAACTGGCTGTTTCAGGCCAGAAGGCCTGGGAGGCTGCTTGTGAGGGTCACGCGGTGGCCCTGTCTCACCCCTTTGGCAGCTTAAACAGAGCCCCAGACAAAAGCATCTATTACACTTGGCTGCTCATGTTTGAGGGCATGTATGCTTGGGCTAGATTTTGACACGGAGATAATATAAACAGGTTGTTGACCAGGACGGTGGTCCTCTCTCTTCAAGCAGCAGTTTGAGCACTGCAAGAATTGCCAGTGCCGTGCCTGCGTGAATCGCCCTACATTTCTGCTGCCTTGCAATGTGTACACAGCTAAAAATAGCACTGGCCTTTTAACCATCACATTGCACACCGAGCTCTTACCTGATAGTAGGCAAACAACTGGCGCATGTAACTCGGAAAATCAAGGTAGCGATCAAAAGAGCATTTGTCTGCTTTGTTTTCCTGGTAATTCCTCTCACGGACTTGGGCTGTCATTTTAAATGTAGTGAGTGCCTGTGTATTCAGTTTGCACCACTCCAGATGGCAAGTTCACCTGTTTCACATTTTATAATCTTGTATTTCAGGGCAGTATTTAAAACTGTTACCTTTTTAATAGTTAACTCCAGGACAGAATTGCACACTGCCTCAAACCCAATAAATAGCTTCAAGGACTATTTTCTATAGGACCTTGGCTTTTTAATGTCCTAGTCTGCCTCCTGTTTTCACTTGGGTTAGCCTGTACAGTGCAGAGCCATATGTTACCCTGACACACCTGGCAGAGCAGATCAGAGTTTAATTTTATGTTATATTTCAGGTCAGCCAGAAAGCAGTTTCAGTCACTGTTGTAAACATATTAAAGTCAAAGTCTGAAAGAAAAAACACCTGTATATTTGGATTATTAGCTAATCTCTGCTGAATGGCACAGATGGAATACTGCCCACCAGTTTACTGGCTGTAGAACTGGCATTTGAATTTTGGGACGATGATCTTGGATGAAGGCCTGCATCCTGCACAGTTTCACTGGCAGCACCTGCCTTCCATTGGCACCTCCTCTGGAGGTTTGCACTCCATCTTGGTTTTGTCAGCAAGATGAATGCCAGCCCGCCTGTCCACCGCGAGTGCTGAGCCAGTATGTTCCCCTGACAAAATCTCCGAGTCATGCTACAGTAGCCATTTCAAATAGACTTCCAGAAGCTATTCCATAGTGCCAAAGCCTGGGAATGTAAATACCTATCCCGGCTGAAAGTGATGGCATGGGATGATCTTGTTGAAAAGTGGTAGAAACAAGTGGGGCACATGTAGGTGCACCTCCCTGTCCAAAACTGAAATGCACAAGGGGGTGGGGACCCTGTGCAATGAACAACACTGGGCATTTTAGCCTTATTCCCTGGTTTGGGGTTTTCTGAACTCTTTCTTCCATCCTTTGTCTTTCCTACTCACAAAATCTGTGCAACAAAGCCTTTTGGAGTAATTGGTTTACTTGTTTGTATTAGCAAAACTAATGAAAACAAAACTACTGCAAGCAAACTTAAAATGGTCACAAAAGCTTGGTTTTCAGTGTTGCTCTGATCTAGGGCAGGCAGGCAGTTTCTAGGGATATAAATCAAGGCACTGGAAGTAGCAGAAAATATATAGGTAGGTGATCATTCAATTAAAATGCAAAGTACATATAAAATGATCAATGCAGACCATTCTGTTAGTATTTGGTCCATATGAATGTTATGACTAACTTTGTAACATAAAGAGGAAAATTGCAGTGTTCTGAATTTCCATAAAAGGTGCCAGAACTAATGACCTGTCTTGCTCTGTGGTGCAGGCCTAGAAGGAGAATAGATAAAATTTTGCTGTCTGAAGGGTCTTGACTTCAAATGTGTTTGCAGAATAGACAGTGGTAACGGAGATCCTCCAGGCTGTTTGGCCTGGCTATACCTCTTACTCCCTGGCACCATGGTAAGCATGTTTTAAAATATGTATCTCTAAAGTATGCCTGGCCTGAGAAGAGCTGC
Source organism: Podiceps cristatus (assembly GCA_000699545.1). Lineage (NCBI taxonomy): Eukaryota > Metazoa > Chordata > Aves > Podicipediformes > Podicipedidae > Podiceps > Podiceps cristatus. The sequence goes on along the minus strand of KL289349.1, from coordinate 3,737 downwards.
TTTCCTTTTTCTATCATTTACTTTAATTTCCTTCCCTATGTTTGGCACTCCTGGGAGGGAAAGAAAGAGTTGAAATCACTACTTGCATTGAGTTTAGCAGTATTTACAAGTACTGCTATAACTAAATTATCTGGCCATCCAACCTGAAAGGCTAGAAAAGGCTTAGGAAAGTCTCCCTGACACACCAGCTGGGACTGCTGAACTTCACTGAAGGAAGCACTGCCTGGGTCATATCTGTTTATCATGTCTGGTTTATCCCTTGCTAAGATAAACATCCCACGCCAGTCAGTCTCTTGAGTGTCTGTTCCTCCAGTTGTTCTCCCTACCACCTCACCATGTGGTCTAATCTCTGATTGTAAAACCCAAGATGAGTTAACTTAGGTATGAGTGGTATCAGTCCGTGTTCAAACATGGACCATGCCAAACCTTGATAGTCACAAAGGCAGATGTTTACGAGACTCAACACAAATGAGACTGAAATGGACACTTTGTGCTAATGGGATGATCGCTAGTGAAGGATGAGAAGTAAAGTTTACATTTACACTGCACAAAACTGGAATGTTCTCATGACTCTTCAGAACTTGTCCTCCACAACTGTGGATTGCTGGGTAATAGATCTCAGATTTAATGAGAACCCTAAAAACAATCCCTAAAAGCCCCCTCCGGGGTGCTTCAAGCTACCGAATATTTCTGTAATACACAACAAAGTGGTTCAATCAATATCCTGCAGGATGAACCTTGACCCTAGAGGAAAAGGGACGGGGCTGCTGTGCCAGTGCCTGTTGCCCTAAGTGCTGATTTTCATTGTGCCTACTCTCTGGCCAGGGAATCACCCATGGAGAAAGAGGAAAGGACCAAGAACCCTACCACCTCTAGTACAAAGACCCCCAGATTTCATGTGCTACGTGAGCATAGTGGTAGAACAGCAGAGATGAAACATATTGCCAGTGTGTTATATGAGGCATGCAACTTAAGGCAGTCTGATAATAATGTTTCTATTACATTTAGTATTGCAGCTTAAATTTAAGAGCTAGTTTTGCTCAGAAGGTCAGTATAAATAATTTAGAATATTTAGGGGAGTCATGAGAAAAGTATTTAGTAATTTTTTAAAACTACATGGCAGTTTTATATTTGTTGCCATGTTAATCCCTCATAAACATGTTTTCATTAGTATTCTTTTTTATTGAATGCTAAGATTACTGCAAAATGAAGGTCATAACAAAAGTTTTATACCATACAAAATTGCAAAGCGACCCTGCTTATTGTGTGTGCTAAATACTGCCAAAACCTTACCGCCCAGATGCCAGTGAAAATAGCTAGGAAGACTGCTGGAAAAATACCCCCACAGTCTGCCCAAATGGACACCAGCATTGCATGTATGGACAACCAGGGATGTCTAAGGGCTTCCCCATAGCTTGTGTGCAAATAATTGGAGAGACATTTGAGAGAGATGAGAGTTACTCTGCCCCGCACAGCACAAAGCTGCCATGCTGCCAGGGCACCTGGTTACGATGGAGCATTCGCGTCTGCAGAAGTTGAGTGTCCTGTTCAATGTAACCAGTTGTGTTTTCATTCATTTCAAGCCCTCTGTATACCTCAGCTTTAATAGTTAACGAATGACTTGTGAATTCTCTGCATTTTTTCCACCTGGGATCAGGGCCCCTGATAGTCAGGAAGAAAATACATTTCATCCCCTCATTGCAGAGTCACAGGATCACAGAAGGGCAGGGGTTGGCAGGGACCTCTGGAGACCATCTAGTCCAGCCCCTGCTAGAGCAGGGTCACCCAGAGCAGGTTGCACAGGAACGCGTCCAGGCGGGTTTGAACATCTCCAGAGCAGGAGACCCCACAGCCTCTCTGGGCAGCCTGTGCCAGGGCTCTGTGCCAGTCTGTGCCAGTCTTCATCTTTCCTCACAGGAAAGAGGCTTTTTCTTGCATTTACATGGAAATTCCCGTGTTCCAGTTTGTGTCTGTTGCCCCTTGTCCTGTTCTTGGGCACCACGAAAAGAATCCGTGTCCATCCATGTCTCCTCCCCACCCCTGGTTAATTTGTCATTCCACTTACTGGAAAGCCATGTACATACAGACAGATATAGAAAGGCACATGCATTTTCTACATAGAGAAATTACAGAAACTTAAATAAACTCCTATTAAAATCAGTTTCATTAGAGTACCACAACCCTCCCGGATGCACACAGATTGGTTAACACCTGGCTAGTACTGATTTTTTGGACGTCAGTGACAAGATGAAGGACGTAGTTTCCTGTCTTGCAGCAGTAGTTTGTGCATGGATTGATTTTTGTAAACCGCATTGAAAACCTTTAATAGAACATGTAATACAAATATATTATTTATGTGCCTTTTGCTGTGAGAGTTAAAAACATAAAAATTTGCCGTAAGACTGAAGTTATAGCAATCATATAGCTTTTTATGTTCTTAAGGAGAAAAAAAAAAAGGATGGGTTTATTGGTTTTGATATCTATATAAGCAGTAGAAAATGTGCCTGTTTTAGTACAATTTGCACGTGAAACAGTGACAGTGACATGTTAGC
>KL289348.1:16038-28845 GCA_000699545.1 Podiceps cristatus | reverse complement strand
ACCCAGACCTTTCTATGATTCTATGAACTTACATCAACTATATTCTTACATGTATATATGATGACTGTATTACATTCTTTCCAAGGCTTTCTGATGTTGTTTTACCTATTTCAGTAATCACAGTTGTGAATGCAAAAGGGAAAGAAGATTGTCAAGGTCTTGATATCTTAAGGACAGTCAGATTTGAAATAATATTTTTTCTTGTTTTCTGAAAGTAATTGGTTTGTCAAAATAAAGGAGTCTTTTACAACATTGATGTTTAAAATGCTGAAGATACACCTTGAGTTTACAGAGTTAAAGATGCAATTCCTTTTTCTACTAGAGTATGTTTGACCAGCAGTCACATCATAAGCTTTAAAAAGTCATGTTCTCATGAAGCAATACTGCCGTATGTTTCCATCTTAGGAAAATTCACCATCATGTGCCATCTGCTTTCATTCAAGTTCACGGCAGAACTGACAAGCAGGTATGATAGAGAAAAATCAAGTTGTCTCGGTATGCTTGTCCACCAGCCTGCCTGCCTGGTGAACTTTCTGAGCAGCATGGGGGTTGTTGAGGCCATTGCATCCCTCATGGGATGATGGCATGCTTCTCTCCAAAAGGGAAAGATATTTGGCATTAACAGGTGATTCAAAATAGCATCTGAAGTGTAGCGGCAGGGTTAGATTCCAGATCCATTTCTTCCATTTCTTTCTGTAAAAAATATCTTCCTGATGTCCAATCTAAATCTGCCCTCTTTCAGTTTAAAACCATTGCCCCTTGTACTTTCATTACAGAGCCCAGTAAAAAGTCCGTCTCCATCTTTCTTATAAGCTGCCTTTATATATTGGAAGGCTACAATAAGGTGTCCCCAAGCCTTCTCCTCTCCAAGCTGAACAACCCCAAGACCTTATAGGATCAAGAAAATATGCCAGTGATGCTGTTTGTTAGGTTGACTGCTGATATAATTTGACTCATCTCTTACTGGGTGGAGGAGTAGGGTGAGGAAGCAGTAATAAAAAGAAATATGATGGGACCACATTTTTTTCAATAGTAGATAATTACTGAATATATATTCATGTGTATATGTTTTTCCTAGAGTTTAGTCCATGTCTAAATGGGAAATAATGATATAACTGTAATGTCTCTCACAGTGTCTGCTTACCGATAATATGAGAACATACACACCAATAATATATATTATTTATAATAATTACTATTCTAAGAGTTATTAGGTCATAAAAATATAACATCATAATATATATGAAAATCAGCCCCTATTAATAAAAATGTAAATGGAAGTACATATTGTCAAATATACAAACCCAGAGACTTACTCTGACATGAATTTATGCTTGTGTCATTTTACTGCAGAGTTTTCGTAGAACTGAGGAGTATCTACTTTTTGAGTTTGCTGGCTGTATCAGGATTGAAGGGTGAAAATACAATGTTTGGTCTGTACTCAACTTCCTGTTTCCACTTGTTTCCTGAATTTGGCTTAAAATATGTCTGTTGGAAATGTGAATTTTGGGCATTTAAAATGACTTCTAATATTCCAATGTTAACAGTAAGTTTAATGCTTTTGTATTAGGCTGCATCCTTTCGGATAGTCATTGTACCCCCCATATAAAGGTGCATCTACATACATATCAATTAAATTCTGCAAAGAGTTTGAAGCAAAAATGTGGCATTATATGGTCAATTTGCTGTTTTTTTAATATTTTGAAGATACTTATGCAATGAGACAATACAGATATTGTAATAAATTGCTGAATGTCTCATGAGAGAGAGAATTGATTTTTTTGAGGTAAAAAGTGCTATCTTAATTTAGAGAAGAAATTGTGTTTCAGGAAAACAAAACTTTTTAATAAGGTCTTTTTAATGGATGACTAAAGGAAACAAAAAATATGTTAATGTAGAATTATTATATAATTGATATTTGGACAATTATAAATGCTTCTTTTGACTTACTGTTCTACCAGCATGTTACTGGACAGGTTTTCTTATACATCAAGTGTTAGAAGATATCTAGAAAAATGTTGTAAGTTGGTTCATTTGACTTTTCTAGAGGAAAGAAAAATCAAAATCCATTCTGATCTCGTCCATGATATGAATGTGTAATGAAATACAGTGAACTTCTGACCTGTTCAGTTTGGTTTGAGACAGAGGACCAGAAGGGATATGGTAAATTTTTTATCTGTATTTCTTTCATCCTATGGGAAAATAGTCTAACATATGTAACTTCTAAGTTAGAAATTGGTGCTGATCATTTCGTTACAGGTGCATGTGGTTAGGATATAACATGCCGCTGCTTTAGCACTGAAACTATTCTTCACAGGTCACGCAGGCAAAACGATGGTTAAGTAGGATGAACCCTTTTATGCCTACCTGCCTTTTGAGATTTAGCTCTCCAGGTAGTCTCATTCACTTGCCTGTTTTAAGCACAAACAAAAATTGTTTCAGACATGTAAGTGTAATGGATTACTTGTACTGCTTACCAAATGTTACTTTTGAAATATTTTTATTTCACAATGTAAAACTTTGAAAATTGTAAAACGTGGTAATATTTCATGTTGGCAGATCTCCCTGGATAATAGTGTTAACCTTTTGACACTTATTTGAATAAATATAATGATTTGTTTGCCTTCTGCTTAAAGTTGCCGAGAAGCATAATCTTGATTTTGTTTCTTGGACGTTAGGGAGGTGAAGTTCCTTCCCTCTCTGCCTGTGGTTGGCACTGGGGATTTGTCTCTTAAAATGAGCTTTTCGGGGAGCATTGATTTCCTTGCCCTGCTGCTTCTTTCCTTTCCCTCAGCAAGTGATGTTGTGGGTCCTCAGGTGAGTAGAAGAGTGTGCTTGCCTGTTTTAGTTAAAGCGGGGCTGTTCCTTGCACCTTCTGTAACCAGTGAATACCTGGTTGTGGTATGCATAAGATAGTGTGTAACACCATTTTAAGAATGGGGAATATCATTAATACAGTATTTCTTTGGGAAATAATATTGATATAGTACTTTACTAAAACTACTTACTTTTATTTGAGCTGTACAATTTTGACCTAGCATACAAAATGTGATTGATAACTTCGCAGCTTCGCATCAAGAGATTTCTGTATCTTTCCGTTATTTTGCTCTTAGATAATACTCAGTGTTTCCATCTGCCCGACTTAAGTTAGGTAGACTTATATACTATTCTTCTCCTATTTAATATCTCTTAGGAGTACTTCTAAATCTCACAAAAAAAAAAAAAAAAAAAAAAGTCCCCACTGTTCTTCGTTTGAAGTTGTGATTTTGGGTTTCAGATTGTAAGCTTCATGCAGCAAATTGAGCTGCGACATCCCCTCTGGCCGAAACTGACTTCTGCAGCTGTGATCTTTACTTTTCTCTGATACTGAGAAGTCACACAAGGTGTTCCCTGTACTCACTGTCTACCTTCAGTTTTGCTCTTAGCTGGCGACCCAGATGCTTATTTGATAGACATGCTGGTCTCTCCTCACTGTAATTTGTGGTGTGGTCAGGCAGAGTGTGGACGGCTTACCGAGCGGTTTGCAAATGCACATCGCTGAACTGCTGGGACACCTCATCCCACCTGAATACCCAAACTGCAGTTAAAAAAGGATGTTAAAAATGCAAAGTTATGCGGTAGGGTTTTCAGCACTTAGGAGAGGATTGCAAGAAAACATTTTGCTCTGGAGCAGATTAGATTTTCCCTTTTTTTGGTAAACAGAATTTAAGAACTTGTTTAGACAGACAAATGGGACTGAGTCCATGGAGAATGCCAGTATTTCTCTTACTTTGTTAGTCAATACGTGCTAGCTGCCAGATTTGAGGCTTCTCTTTCACCATAACTTGATGTGTATTTTATTTTACCTTGTTATTAGTAATAGATTAGAAAGTAGTGAAGACACCAGTTTAATATAAAATTACTACTTGCTTTTACTACCTAGTATCATACTGGGTTTTTTTAATAGCCATTATTTGAGAAGAGCATTTTCCACTCTTCCACGTTGTTTCTAGCGCTTCAGGACCATACACAGTGACTATGCTGGGTGCATTACACTCACCACGTTGGTTTTACTTGAGAGGGCTTTGTTACTAGATGTGAGCTCTTGATTTTGTATCGCGGGATCATCAAGGTTTAATGAACTTCATGAGGGGCTTCAGCCAGATGTGGTATTTCCATCACTCAGTTACAGGTGATCTGTTCAGCAGCCTGAATTACGGATCCTGCACTTTAACGACATACCGTGGAGATGGTAGGCAGAAGATTTATTCTGTTGTAGCTGGCAGTGGCTCTTACAGTAGTAGGAGAGCAGTTTGAGGTGGCTTCCAATAGGGAGGGTTAACCTGGATTCAATTATCTTGTACTGTGCACAGAGGGATTTTCAGCTAGGTGATTATCATGTAGCAGTAGTCTCTTGCTGACTCATTTCTGGTTCCCTACATAAGTCCCTAGTTAATCAAGCATTTTTTGAAAGGCAAAGTGACAGCCTTTAAATTGTTCTTACTACTCAGTGGAAGGATTTTGTCCTGATCTATTTTGGCAGAAATCAATAAAAGCTATAAGACAATTAAAGTTTTGGTAGAACAAAGAAAAAACTTTGAGTATGAAAAACCCCTCTTGTATCTAAAATTCATTTTGTGTACACATGATGGAACCCATTTTGTGCATCTGCTTTTCAAGCATCTATCCTGGGAAAAGCTCAGAAAAGTCTGCTGGGTTAATAAAATACAAGCTCATTTCTAAACAAAGACATGATGGCTTTTTCATAAATATGCCTCTTGTTAGCTAGAAGTTGTAACTTAAAAACATAACAATTAGAGTTTGTATTCTTTTGTGCCTTCTTTATTAAGTTACATTATGACATTTATCGGAAATAAAATTAAGCCTAGGGCATGGAAGACAGTGTATATTCACCATTTGAAAGCTTGAATTTAAGGCAGATTATGACAATTGCCCTTTTGGCCAGACAGACAGGCTTTTAACCTAAAGGCAGGTAAAGTAAGATTACTTTAATACTGCTTTTATGAGGCCTGCCCAATCAGATAAAATAATTTTTAAAACTTGAGTTGAAGCAATGTCTTGTACCTTTCAGGATAAATAGGCAAAACCATGCATGATATATTCAAGTTGCTTTTAATTCAAAGTACTGTCAGGCAGTTTTTAGTTAGCTATCATTGTAAGATTACCAGTTCTCTGCATCATTTACGGTGACAACTACCTACTGTTAATGTTCTGTGTGGTACCAAAACTGTTCAGCCATTTGGGTTAAAATGTCATTTGGAAAGTTAAGTAAAATGAGAAATGCCCTGCACTGCCCAGTGTTGCAGTTGCAATTTAAAAGTTGACTGCCTTTTTCTCCTCCACTAGTTTGTGTGCTGCTTTCCTTTTTTATGCTAACTCTGTGCTTTTTGCAGTGGGGGTGCTCATGCTTCTGGAGATTTCTGAATTTTAAAGGGGCAAGAATTTCCTTTTTCTTTGGAAAAAAGTGGAGGGAATCTATTTTATGTTTGCAGAATCCTTCTGTCAAAACAGTACGTGATTTGATCCAGGCCCAGGAGGGATACCTGCATGCTCTGTGTGTGGTTCTTCTGCCCAGCTTTCTCACCCAAGGGTGCATGGACTCCTGTGCTCAAGCAGCAAGATGTGTTCATGCAGCTGCTTTTTATCTGTGGCTAATACTTTTGGCCGTGAGCAATAGATAACGTTTGGATAAATTTTTACCTTCTGGCATGCACTTTTGTTGGTTTTACTCTTGAATAATCTGTGAAAACATTTCATCCCTTCAAGACTAAAATGTTTGATAGCATCCTTTTAAATGCTGTGACTTCTGTTCTTACTTTATTGCAAGGAATTGAAAGCTAAAACTTGAGCTGACTTACAGACAGAACTGTATTTGTGGTTATTCCGTTTAGTGCAATAGAAAAGGCTTTTTAAAATTGTCATTTCATGCTATTTTCCAAATATTTTATTTGCAAGCAAAAGGTGGTCTTTTGTTATTTCTTTTTAGACTCTCAGTGTTTAATCAGTAAGAGTAAGGTTAAAATTACAGTCTTCAAGATGAAAGTTTTACCAGCTTGACTGTTTTGATGTCCAACCACATATTTATTTTCCCACACTACCTGTATCTAACTCCCTCCCTCATCCAAGACAGCAGTTTTATTCAGTATTGTTTTTTTTAGGGGTAAAAAGCAGGCAGGAGTTACATATGCTTTGTACCAGTTGTTTGTCATGCAGTTTCCCAGTGAATGTTAACGTCTTGAGCTAGTACTAACTTTAGTTATTAATTCTAGCGAAGGACTTGAAAAGATTGCTTTGAATTGTTTTCTATTTTTCCTTAGGTTTGATCTTCAGAGCGTTGATTAAGAGTAATAGTAATGCCCAAAACCAGAAGCCTTTCAGCATTGAATGATCTTCTTGGAAGCATAACTATATAACAGTATTTTAGAAGATGTGCTTCTAAGAAACTCGGGTGTAAACTTTTTTTTTTTCCCCCAAGCTTATATGTGTAAATGTATTCTAGAAAAGTTTTATAAGATTAGTTTGCTGTCTTCCTCTGGTTGTTCATTCACAGCTCTTAGCTTAGATAACAGTCACAGCCTTGCCAGTTTCTTTAGACAATGAACACTAGCTGAGTTAAAAATATTTAAATGTCAGGATTTTTTAGAGATATTTGAGTATGTTCTCTTTATTCATTACGTTTGACTGAGGTAACCATTAAAATCATGCTAAGATTATTGAAAGGCTTACTGTATTTGGTTTATAGTCTGTCATACACAGATTATACCCATTTTAATTTGTTATCTGGAGTATGTCCAGCTTCTGCTAAATGGTATCTGTTTTACTTTTAAAAGAAAAGTGCAGCTGTTTGTAACCAGAATACAGTTACTGTGAGTGACAGCGATACCAGCTGTGTGCTGCACCCTTCAGCCGGTGGAATAACTGAACAGCACTTGTAGATGCCCCTGCTCTGTTCACTACATTGACACAACGTACAGAGGTCTCTGCATGTGAAAAACAGCACTTTCTTCTCCTCTGCTTGGGCATATCTGGACAGAAAGCTAAGCCTCATATTTTAGTTCCCCTCACACAGGTGAAATATTTATCTTGAGCTTCAGTTATTTCTGTCTGAAGCAGGTCAAGAAGTTGCATCTAGAAGAGAGAAAGCTGAGGACTCAAGTCAGCTATAAAGGTCTGGGAGTTTCTTGGCCATACGTCTATGGCCATGGCTGCTTCCACTGCTGGCATGTGTCAGGGAAAGCAGTGGGCTCACATTTAACCCTATGTCCATCTTCATATCCAGTAACAGATGTGTACAGACATGGTGCCCCACCTGCTGCTCAGCCCAAATGTAGCCATGCATGCTGGGACTATTAAGGACATGCACAGGGAGATGCTTGTTCAACCCCAGAACAGTAAAGCAAAATGTTCCTGTGTGGAAAAAATCAGACCAAAATTCTTCAAAAAAAAAAAAAACCAACCACACAAAAAAACCCGCAAAACACCAACCAAAATGCTCATGCACAAGTGCATCCTCTCCATTTCCCACAGCAGCTTGGCTGAAACCATTTTCTTTCTAGAAAAGAGAGAGAGAGAGAAAATGCGCACAAAAAAAGGTGTATTTTCCCACTCTTCATTGATTTTGCTCCTGTAGCTTCCCTAAGTTGTATTCCTGCGTGTTCAGTTGACAGGAGCATGACAGGAGTCAGGGCTCTCCTCTCCCATCAGGTGTCAGTGGAGGAGGTTCACGTTCACTCTTCAGTGTAAGGAGGTGGTATCAATGGGGCCAACAAAGGTCTTCTGCTTGGCTTTTTTGAGACACAGCAGTAACAGCCCTGCAAGCAGCGTCACTGAGCCTTACCTCAGACTTTGGCACACCGTGCCACAGACACAGGAAGCCTGGTGGGAGACTGGAGGTGTCGTACTGAAAGCTGGGGTGCCGGTGCCCTCAGTCTGGGCTCCACGTAGCTCCACAAACAGCGCCTCAGAATGGACAGCACTGGGTGCTACGTTTGGCGTTTGGTTCTACAGCATTTCAGATCTATCACAGTTTGGTATGTAGGGAATGTCTATAAAATCTGAATTTATGCAGTAAATTTGAGCACAGAGAGTTAAATAGTGTAAATACATCATGTAATCAAAACTCATTGTATTTTCTATGCTCATTTAGTTTTTCCACAATATGAGGGGTAGAGTGAAAACCAATCATAATATAGACTCCCACTTCTTCCTCTTGGGGTTGATGAAGTCAATTTTGCTTTTGATTTCAAGGGAGTATTATCAGACTTTGTGCCTGATGTCATAGCAAACATTGAAGTTGAAAAATGTCCAAAAAAGAGTGTTGAATTGAGTCACTTTAAATGTATTTATCTTGAATCCCCACTTTATGGTATTATTGCTGTAGTCTCATCTCGACCTAGCATTATTCATTAATACCGGCTTATCCCCATGATCCTTCTTTCTCTTTGTCTATTCATTTGGCTATAGTGTGTGCACACATTTGTAACCTTCTGTTTCTTACTCTGTTAATACCATGTTTTAAATTGCACTTAGAGCTGGTGCATTTGAACCAGTTATGCAGTCAGACCAGGGATCCCCTATTCTTGGCTTGCATTAAGAGTCTGTGTTACCCCACACACTGTATCAGGAGGCCTTAAGAAGACTAAATTCCTCTGGAAATACAGACTGTCTGATTTTTGAAGCATTGGTGTAATTAACTGTAATGTAATACACTCTGTATGAATGCTTAATGGATAAACAATCTTTTGCTTACTCTATGCAGTTTTACATCTTCCTAGGATGCAATTCATTGTGCTAAACAGTGTGAATGTGAAACTATCATTAGAAAAAAATGCAGTCAGCCAAAATGAATTCTGCCTGCAGGTGCAATTAAGGGATTGGTAAGTCTACAATATGAAGTAATTGAGTAGTGGTCTGGCGCTGAGAATGCTGCATTGCACTTTCTGTTTGAAAGATGTTTACAAAATACAGCAAACCTTTTGCTGTATTACAGAAGCTTTTCCATTAATCCTCTTAGCCTCTGCCTCTTTGTCCATTTTTATATACAAGCAATGGCATTAACAGGCTGAACGGCTGGGTTTTGGTGGGAGTGGGGTCAACACTCCTGCCAAATTAATGCAACACCCCATTAATTAGTCTCCTTTATATCACTGCATGGTGATGTTAATGTGGATATAGCAATAAGCTACCAAAGGCTTTAGCTTCCTCAGAATCATGAGCATTTTAGTCAATGCAGAAAAATACCTGCTTGTACTAGAAACTAAATAAATACCCTCTGTAACACGTGCCACCTTAAATTGGAGGATTATGTTTACCCTGTCCAGAAGGCCAGTTGAAGTGCTGTCTAATATCTAGTGTCATACTTAAGCTAAGCTTCAATTTGTAAGCTGTGTACTTAAGTAGTAAATAGTATGTGTGCAGGCACTCTGCAAAGGAAGAATTTAAGACATCCCTGATGTTTTTTTAATATAATATTTTTATAATAAAATATAATAGAATTTCCCAGTCATCTTAGACTGTGGGGCTATCTTTATTTAGTAATCCAATCTTTATTAAAAAATTCTTTAAGTAAGAATTTCTCATTTAAAAAAAATCCAAGCATTTCTTCATTTAACCTTTTTTTAATGAGCTTAGTTATTGTGAAAGATGACAGTGGGACAGCTTTAGAGATTCAGAAAGGCTGCCACTGCGGTCTGGCATGGAAGTGCATTTGGTTATTGTGCCTTGCTCTTGAGGCAAGGCTGTTAAGTCTTCTGATTCTGGCACTGGAGATCCTTCTCCCTGGCTTACTCAGCCTTTGCTGCATCTGCAGCAGTATGGGTAAGATTGCCAATTAGTACCGAATGCTGCTAGGAATGATACAAGGTATATGAGAGAGTCATAAAAAACCTTCAGGGCAGTTGCAACTTTGCACTTCAAAAAGGCAGAATGGGATTTGTGCTGATTACATGATACTGAGAAAACTGGACACCAAGTCAGACTGTTTCCACCCAACTCTTTTCTTCCACCTTAAGTAGAAGGTGGAAGAAGGTGGAACTCTTTTCTTTCACCTTAAGTAGAAGACTTAAGTAGAGGGATAGATAGCAATGTGTACTATCTATAGTACATAAAAGCATTGTATTCATTTTTGTTTATAAAATATTTCATAAGTTCACAATAGAACGAAAGTTGGATTAATTATCTCTGTATAATTTATTTAGTAAATCTTCTAAATTAATACCCATGATCACTTTTGTGCCTTTTTTTCCTTTATATTATTTTTCTTAACAGTTCTGACATCTGTAAATGAATAAAAGGAATTGCTTGTGAAATTTTGCTTTTGTAGATTCATTTTTAGCAAATATGCAGGTTACACAATTTACCTCTGCTGAGATTTTAAATAGAAATAAGTGTGTTTTACCAATAGTCAATATTTTGTTTCAGGTCTTAGCCTCTGAGAGTCATTTGTGGCATTTTTCCTCTGTGTTTGGACATCTTGACTTGTAGGCTGAGGGAAAGTGAGATTGGTGGGAGAAGGAACACTGATGTGTTGATTCATGGTGACATTGCTACTGTATGGCAGCCTGTACTAATTGGTACCAGAAGCAGAATTTACTCTTGGCTATGATGACACTCTCTTGAAGGCAGAAGAAAAATAGCACCCTCGATGACGATGTAAATTGGCAGCAATGCAAGGATCTGGAAGAAATACTGCAGCAGATCAGGAATAAATGTCTAGGGACAGAAATCGCAACTTTGCTTCATGCTCTCTCCTATCCATTTACACTTGTTTAGACACCAGAAGTCCAGGCTCAAGGCTGTACTGTTTTATAATTAATTTGTCAAACTCGGTTCACTACAGACATTCTCGTTTGCATGCTTATTTTCATGTTCAAAGATACAATGAGTTCTTGAGCATGCTAGTTTGTTACCTTGGCAATAGAGGGGCTTGCCAAAAGAGTGATAAAATATATCTGCTGTCACATTGGAAACAAATTTTCTTAAATATTTTCTTAAATATTCTTGTTGGTATTTTTATGATTTTTGTAGAGCATGGCTATTGATGTGCTCTTGTTGCAACTACTTCTTTGTTCTGCTGGATGGAGACACTCTCAAGGTGTTCTCAAATGTTTTTACTTTTCCCTGAAACAGGAGTGCAGTTATAGTCAGCCAAAGCCATTCAGGTTTAAAGGTCAGTACTGCACTGCTGTAGGCACCAACGTTTTAAATTGCTATACCTAGATCTCTAATCTGTCCGGGATCTGTGAAAAAAGTCTGGCAGGAGAGACTTTTGGAGGAACCCTGAGCTTTATGGGAATGCAGTGCAGTGGCTCTTGGCTCTTTTCCCTGCAATTGTCAAGCTACTATTGTGACAAATACAAGGGGTTTTTTCCCTGATTTTTTATACTCTGTTTCAAAATTGTGGATTACTGACCAAAAATATCAGAAGATTTAAACAATTGCAAAGTAAATTTTTGTCAGTAACTTCTAGTTATACAGAGTCAAAAAAAGGCAAGGTCAGGGCAAAGGACTGAATTACATATGAAGTTTACCTGTGAAGTACACAAAACTTTATTAAAAAGTCTCCTTGGGATTCATATATGGTCAGTAAGGCTCAAGGGAGTCACCTCACTAGCTATTTATGTGTCCCATTATACTGTTGCTTTCAGGCTGCCTCATTACAAAAATCAGCCCACTGCCCAAGATTTAAACCGAGGTCTGCAAAACTCATCAGACAGAATTCAGTGAAAATCATTTTGTGTGTACCATTAATGTAAGAAAAAAACACAATTGAAAAACAGTATTGGAGTTTCCCATTTATAATAATGGTTATGATGAAAAAAATAGTGAGAAGGATGGAAAGAAAAAAACTTCATGAAATTGTAACCAGTCACTATATGCAAATAAAGCAGGAGTATTCAAATAAGACTATTCAGATATCTTTGTCAACTCCAGATTTCAGTGCACCATCCTGTTTTACTTCCTTACCAAAACAAAATGAAACAGCAACCCTAATAGCTGTGCAAGTTGTGAATTCCATACGAGCCATGTTTCGATACCAGAGAATCCTTTTAAGTCTGACCAGGGTGACCCTTTCAGGAAAAGCAAGTTGAGTTACTTGGATTGCCTTCCAGCAAAAGGTAAGTCTAATGTTCAGATACTCTACAAAGGGTTGCATGCTGAAAGCATGGAAAACGAGTTTAATAAAAAAAGAGCAGAGGAGTACTCTCAAACTTTTTGTGTTGAAGTAATTTGATACTTGCCAATGAGTGAACTGTTTGGGGTTTTAGGGTTGCTATGGGAAAATAGCTGAAGTTATTCCAGGATTGATTTAGAGCCATATTTACCCTCAACAACCTAGAGGCCGTACTTTGTTGTCTGTGTAGAAATGAAATGATTCATGTCATCTGTGTTTCTTGTGACATGATGTTCCTGAAGTTTCATGTGAGTAGGATTGCTGCTCCAACGGGCAAGGTGAGTATACGAGGACTCTCTCCCCTGGGAGACAGTTTGGTCTCCACTTTTCATTGTTTTTCACTGTGCGCTGGATCAAGATTGTGAACCAGGGCACTAGGTGTGAAGTCCTCAGTGTTTATGAGACCAGAATTGCCTTTTGTATAGCTTCTTGAGTATAAAAGTATTAACTTTTTTTTCAAATGAGCTTATCTTGTTCTCAAGTCCCTTAAACAGTTGAAGAGGCAGAAGCAGGGCTACTACCCCACTTGTTTCCAACAGGCTTTGGACCCTAAATCCACCCTAAATAGATGCAGCATAGGAAAGTTCATATTCTGCCACTGCAGTTTATTTTACTCAAAGTTACAGCCTACGAGA
>KL289348.1:0-16007 GCA_000699545.1 Podiceps cristatus | reverse complement strand
GCAGGAGTTTGCTGTCACTGAAAGCACTTGAGTAACTCATTCTTGAACTGCAGGACACCCTCCCTCTCCCCCTGGTTTTGAACTGCTGCTGGCAGCAGTGGTGGAGCAGGCTGCATCTCCGATGGTTTGGTTTTGTTAAATGCTTTATTGAAGTAAAGTCCCAGCACTTCTTGCTTTGCAGAGGTCTCGTGTTCCAAAGTCTCTGAAAGAGGAGTGTTGCTTGGCAATGGCTTTGAGTGTAATTAGCAGATGACGGGAGATTATCTGTGTTGGGGTAGTCTTAGACTGGGTCAGTGGTACATGCTGAGGGGGAGGAAGGAGCAGAGGCTTTGAAAAATACACTACATTAAAAAAGAACAGGTGAAGTCAGAGGGGTATTGGTTTTTCCCCATGAAGGAGGCAGCAGCTCTGCTGGCTCACTGATGGAGTCAACATGATTTTTTTCTTTTCCAAATTGGCTATTTTCAGAAGGGAGAGAGTCCCTTCATAAAGACTGAGGAAAACTCACCCTAAGAAAAGAGCATTTTTTATCTCCTCATTGGTCCTCCTTAGAGTAGTGCACACAATATAGGATGTTTTCATCTGAGAAGGTGTTACTACTATAAAAAATTTTACTTATCTTCTACTTTACTTATCTAAGTAAAAATGTAACTTACATTGAAGGAGCAAGGTTTTAGATAGCACTAATATGAAAACGTATTTTCAGGAGATCTTAATCTCCTTTGTCATATAACATTCATGACACAATATTAGCCAAGTAATGATCAGGAAAAGTTTTGTACATTCTTAGAAATTACTCTGTAAGAGTAGATCTGTATTAGCTTTGGTTTTACTCTTCAATACCAGGGCTTATTGTTACTTGCTAATTACTCTGACCTGTCTTGATTAAGAGTTAACAGCATGAAGTTTTCACATGGGGCACACATTCCAGCAACAGTGATTTTGTATTTTTTCTATGTAGACAAGTAGTGACATAAATTGTAACAAAACTAGTACATCAGGAATAAAACAAGAACAAACTGATTAAATAATAAATGCTACAGCAAATAGCGTCACTGATTCTAGGAAGTTACTTAACGAAAGCAGGTGTTTGAAAGAAGTCACACCTGAAACTGAGCCAAGTAACAGAAAGAGAGGGTAAAGATCCCATTTGTACACAGAAACTTTGAGATGACAGAGAAAAAGAGAAATCTGAAAATTTGTACTTGATTTAAGGTGCCAAGAAGGCTACATTTTTAGACCACTATGTCAATGTTGAGCTACATGAATTTAAAATACTCAAGTAAGGGATATGTAGTGGGAGAGCAGTTCGATGCACTGCATCCTTCTTGGAAGGACTTGAGCATTTTAGCTGGGTTACTTTCAGTCCCTGCAGCCCCTCTGAGCTGAAGCAGTAGGACCTTCTGATTTAACAGTAGCGAATGCAGCAGAGAGGTGAAAGAGAGTGAGTAGGCATGTCCTCTCATCGTTGATACCAGGAGATGATCCATCAGTACCACCAAAGCAATTTCAGTTCCATGTTTGGGCCCAAAACTGCACTGTAAAAAATTTAAGATACTAGTTTCAGTGAAATGAGCTTAAAAGTGAAGTGTGCCTGGTTGTTTAACAGCTTATACTGGGAAGCAAAATCATACTCGTGTCATGGGCCTAATGTGATTGTGTGTGATTAGTCCAGGCAATCTAATGGTGCGGTTTGGGGTTAGCATCAGTCGGGTGCCTCTCCCTGTAGGCAGGCCAGATGCAGGACATGCTGTAGTGGATGAAGCTGTATGGATGCGAGCTGTGTTGGCATTGCTGCAGGACAGTGACGCTGTGGTTTTTTACTAGACGTGGTCTTCATGGCTATGCCAACGGACAGAAGACTTGATAGTGAGTTCTAGTTACCTAAACCAAGAATATCTAGAGACAATATTTTCCAGTTTGTATCAACAAATTGAACAGTTTGGTTGTGCATGGCAGCAGTTGTTCCTGTCTCTCTGTCTTATGCTGGAAGAGGTCTCCCTGGAATGGAGAAGTCGAGGACCCAGACACTTTAGGATTTCAGAAACTAAAATCTGCTGTGCAGTTCTTTTTCACAGAGTCTCAGGCCACTTAAAACAGACCTATATCATTCAGAGCTTTCTGAGGGAAACCCCAGGCTTGGTGTTGGTGTTACACAATCAGTTCCTCTCAATATTGCAACCATCTAATTCCCATCTGTGTCTCATCCCTGTAATTGCTTCTTGGGAAGATTTGTCTCCTTGGTGCTTCCCTGCTGAAGCAGTAATGACAGCTGATGCCCACGCAGGCTTTAGGGGAGTGCAAAGCCAGGAAAGCTGGAGGGGGCTTGTGGTGGCTCCTTCTCACTGACTCACTCCCTTTGACTCTGACAGAGTGGCCACAGCACAGAGAAGAGACTCTTTAAAAGAGAAGTCAAGTCACCTATTTCAGATGTTGGCAGAGCTGCTTCTTCTCCCTGAAGCTATGTGGTAGAGACACATTCAAGCAGAAGATAATGAATGGTCAAACTGGGACTTTTTCTCTCATTTAGCTTCTTGAGCACAGCCAGAGAGGTTATCCTTAGTGCTTCCCCTGCCCTTGCAGGGTGCAGCCTAGGAGGACTCACAACTGCTTGCACTTCAAGTACAACACTGTAGATCGATGTCATGTCCATGAACATGTCTGGTTCTTCCTATGGCACTCTTACGGCTCTTCCTCACTTCTCTCCTCACAAGAGAATTTTTCATCCTTAGTGGAGGAGGCCCAGCAGTCCAGTTTAGTATATTAGAAACAAGAGATGATTGTAAAAGTGCTCTGAAGAAATTGGCAACTACCCTGCAAATGTACCTGTTCCTCCTTACAGAGGGTAGGGAAGTGCTATTGCATGCTGGTCTAGACTTAAAGACTTCTCTAGACTGAGAAAGTACTGAAGGTGTCATCCATGACTTGTAATGTTTTTCTGAATGTCTTAACGTCCAAAGGACGTACTTAGCCACGAGTTTCCTTATTTTGATTCTTACTAATAAGCGCATCAAAATTTGTCTGAAATACCAGCTGCTACTGTAATTAATAATAAAGCTTCTCATACAAAATATTTATGATTTCCATCCATGTCTGCATTAAAGACAACCTCTGTGTTTTCACCTATCCCCAAGTCAATAGGGTGTACGTGGCAGAACCAGCCAAAGGAAATTGTTATTAGTGTCAGTATAATTAAGGTTGCCAAAGATGCATCCATAGTGTCAGGTTGATTGGTTCCCTTCAGTGTTTGCACATTTCTGTTTTCTTCCAGTTTCAGTGCAGGACAAACAAGCTTGTTCACTTGGAGAAGAAAATGGATGATAGGAAAGATTAAAGTTTGTGCTCTAAGGTCCACGCCCTCCAAATACAGACACTATCTGTGCCTAGTTTTCTTCCTTCCACCTGAGAGGGTCTTCTGTGGCTAGTAGCCACAGAAGGCTAGTAGCATTGCTTTTTATGCCTGCAAGTGTGACTGAAAATCTCAGTTCTCCATAATGGGACAGGAGGTGCCTCTGATAGGTGTTTTAGGTTGTTCTTGCCCAAGGACGGTGATGAAAGGAAAAAATGAGGTAGATAGATCATTGTGCAAGCTTGAGGAGAGATTTCAGCAATGTTTACTGTTCGCACAAGCAATACCAGTCTCTTGCTGGCAGGTGCTATCCTGTGCTCATTGACGACTCTGCCTCAGCTAGAGAGTACTTCTGAAGATTAACGAATGATGTCAAGCTCAGCTTGTTGGCGGACATGAGCAGCACATAAAGTAATGGCAGTAATGGGGTAAGGAGCACAGGTTGTAATAACCATTCCATGGCCTAGGATCACTTTCAAAAGTGTCTCTAGCACATCAGGGTTGCAAAACTTTTACCCTGAATTTTCAGAAATAAGAAAATTTGGTGAAAAGTAGTAGTTTACTGGTCTTACATGGCATCATTATGGCGAGATAGTGGCTGTGATGCCTGCTCCCCTCCCCAGAGTGGATGCCAGAGGCATGACTTGCTGGCAAACATTCACTGGAAGTGTTTGTGCCGTTTTTTGCAGCGCTGCTTTCCTGTGATTATGATGGTGATCCATCTCACCCAGATAGCCAGATCGGATCTTAGGTGCTGTTTTTGCTCTCTGAACAGAGGCGTGAGGAGCAGGCATTATGACAGCAGTGGGTGGAAGGCATGGTTTCATAATTGATATTGCACAGCAGTCACTGATGTACATTGACTGTGGTCTCTGACATGGAGTGACCTGGTGTAATCAAGAATTCTGCATAAGAGAGACTATTTGTGTGTGTGTTAGACTTGAGTAACTGAAGGTATGGTAGAGCAGCCACTGCAACAAGGTGCCATCCACAAATATGCAGTTCTCGCACGGTTCTTTCTCTTTGGTGGTTGCCAGTCATTGGGGAGGTAAAACGCACAGATGGCAAGCTGGTTTTTCTGAATACTTGGAGAGGTACAACCAGAGATTAAGATGTTATATCGGATTTTCCTGAAAAAGAGCTTTCTTTAAGTAATGGCTTTATTGTAGCAGGTACTTGGCCAGTATGATGGCAAAACCAAATCTGTTAAATCACAGGGAATGGGAGAATTCACATGAGTCTGAAATCCTATGCATGCTCTAGGAAACACAGCAGCAACAGACATGGTGAAATAGGTCTACTTAAATCAAGTTAAGCATACTTTAAGGAAAAAGTTACAATTGTTTATTTTATTTTTAGCAAAGTAAAATCTTGAGTGACAGTTCTCATGACTGTACTGAGCAAGCAGTTTGTTACTATGGTGGATAGGCTGTTTCACAAAGAAAGAAAATTTCGAAGCACAAATTTTCTTCATTATAACACCCAGGGATTCATTTAATAGAATCAGTCAGCCATTAAATGTGATTGTGCAAAATGAGGTAAATGACATACAAGAATATCCTCCTTCACAATCCCTAGTCAAAACACATGTTGAAGGCAGTGGGCAAGATCATATGACCCATGTACAAAAGACAGTCAGTTAATGCAAGGTAGGAAACAGCCTATTTTACCTTGATGATGTCAGTGATCCTACAATCTCATATTAAATGCTTAGGTAAGGTAGTATGTGATAGTGGCATGATGTATTTGGAGACATAATGGTAACTGTATTCTCCACCAACAGTATCTTTAGTTCCTTTCTCATGTGCAAATCTAAATACTCCAAAACAGTGAGCAGGATTCAAGAAGACATCTCTTCTGTCTAATCTGGTTCAAGAAAGATCATCTCAAACAAGAACTCAATATATGATTTGATGCTTTGGAAGAAAATTTTCCAGAAGCATATCCAGTCACTTTGCAACAAATCCGAAACTGCTTCCACAAGATACTAATGCCAGTCATTGAACACAAGTAAAAGAATGGGGCCAGTTAACGTGATGAAAAGGAATCCAGAAATAAATATATTTATTTTGTGACATAATTTTTCCCTATACCTCACCCTCATCTATTCTTTGTCTTGAGCAAGCAATATTTATCTGCCTCTCTTGCCATCCTTCAACAGCTAATGACTGTATCTCCATTTTCCTCAATAACATCCATCTCTGTTCCACATTTGAAACATAGGTCTCTCTCATCATGTTGATAAATGAGCCAGTCCCTACTAAACTCCCAGCTGTTGTTTTAAACCTGTACTTGCTTGCATGACTGCTGCATTTCAGACCTGAAGGTTCGTGGTCCAGCCTTAGCTCAGTAATGTTTTAGTTGGGTCTAGCTCTTCTGATTGATCCTTACTTTATTTGGTGTCAGCGTGAATGAGGTTGAGTTTGGATCTGGAACCCTTAGTGGGCATAGTCATCTTTGACAGCAAACCACAGAGGAGGGGGGCTGCCAGGGGAGGTTACCCACCAGCCTGCAGCAGGGCTTTTCATTGCTGTTGGGTGGGCTTTTCTGCCTGCTTTGATCTGTTCTTCTGTCAGGGGAGAGATGGTTGCCATGAGTCGTACATCTCAATCAAAAGATAAATGGGATGGCCTTCTGTTCCCTACCTGCTCCTTTTTCACTACATACAGGCTAGCACTGTTGGATCTGCGGCTTGTTTCCTGGCTTGATAAAGGCTACATAGAAAACCATGTTCGTGATTCTTCCTGTCTTTAAGTGTTTTGAGAAGCAGCAGGCAGGGGTACATGAGATGAAGAAGGCTTTATCTTGTGTAAAAGAGATCTGTGAAAGACATGGAGTAACAAAAGACTTCAGAACTCCTCTGTCAGGCTGTTAAGCCATTTTAACTGGGAGATCAAACACCTGATGAGGTTAACAAAAGGAGTAGAATTTAATAGGCCTTTTACAAAGTACCTGATGCAGGTGCAGTTATTGCATCCCCAAACAGAAGAATAGTGAAGGATCTAAAGGTGATCACTTCCATTTTGAAGGGCTTGGCTGTTTGCACCGTTTCTCCATTTGTGTGTTGCATGGCCAGAACTTGCACATAGATTTTGCAGGTTATTTTAGACAAAGTAAATTGTTACCTTTCCTTATGCTTATCTCTGCATCAGTGCCTTTTGTCTCCAATCTTATACATACTAAAGGAGCATAAAATGTTCAGCAGCATTGGACAGCATTTAGTATGAGACTTACTGTACTTAGCTTTTGGATATATTTATGAAGGCTTCTTAAGAACATGATTTAGTTAAAACAGCCTTTTTCTTGCATCAGTAGTAAAAATCAATGTGAGATAGGTTTGTGGATTCTTGTAAAACGTTTATCATCATGTCTTCTTGGAAGAGGCAATTTATTAAGTGTTTCACATTGATGTAAAATACAGGAGTTAAAATTTCCATAGAGTGATGGACACCTTTTCTGTTTCAACCACTGCTTTATATAAAGCTGGGAGTTTTTTGCAGTAGTTTTGTGGTAGCCATAACACAGTTACTATACTTACATATTTTTAGTATAGTATTTTTGTAGTGCAACTTTAATATATTTACTGTTTAAAATAAATTAATGTGAGCTAAAAGCTTTTTGGGCAGGTGAAACCTCAGGTGGAAATAAGTCCCGCTCCTGGCACTGCAGTGGGCAGCAAGCTGGCCTGCTTGCTCCGGGGGCAATCGTCAAGGAGCCTCCAAGCAAGGCTGTAAGAGAGCAGGCTTCTTGAGACCTTCTGAATATACTGTAGCTACGTAGCATGGTGCAGTGGTTTATGTAAGGGAAACAGTGATATAGAAAAATGTGGGTACATAATTGTATCTTCTGTAGGATGTGGGTGAAAGAGGAAGAGGAGATATGGGAAGTTGTTTTCTTTTATTTGAAGTAATGAAAATGATATGTGTGTGGGACTGAAGCTCGGTGAAATGATTACCACTAATAATGTGTATTCTTTCACTGCTGCCAGATGTGGACAGTTAAGTAAATTAGGATGGCAAACTCCAACCTCTAAAATACGAAAATATGCTTTTCTTGTCTGTTTGGACCTTTCCTAAAGGTCTGAATAATCTCTAATTGAAGGCCCTGTTCATGTTGAAAGTATGATAGAAAGTGGCATAAATAATATAACGTTAATATAAATAATATAAGTTAATGTAGTCAATGTTAAATTACCGCTTTAGAGCTGAAATAAACCTGTAAACCTGGTTAGTTTAAAAAATACCCATGGCTGTGTATATTGCTTTCCTAAAAAAGTTAATACATAATATGGAGCTCTAATGATATCCATAGGCAGCATAAATGTAGATTAGTAATCTTCAGGTCTAGCTTTGGTTAGATGAATGCAAACTGGAACTTCATTAGGGGTAAAAACTGAAACAGAAACTGTATATAGATGATTTCCATATGTTTTGCTTTTTCATGTCTGTGAATCTTCATTAGTAGTCCATTCCTACTGAGTTGAATTAAGCATTTTAAATATTGACATGTATAGGCCAACATAGTCATTCAAGATCAGCTTCTGCATTTACAATCACAAGCAGTAAAAATCAATGTTATACTCAATTGACTTTTGCAGCCATACTTGTGCTTTACTTGAATGAAAACGCACAAATTTAAAAACCTGACGTTTGAATGAACAGGAGAAAATTTAAAAGCCTTTTCAAACTCTCTAACATCACAGGACAAACATCACAACTATTTTCATAAGTTGGAAGTCTTTTTGGAGTAGGTAGTTGACTGATTTTGGGTCTGTTTCCACAGGTTTTCAATACATATTCCAATGAAGACTATGACAGGAGAAATGATGAAGTTGACCCAGTGGCTGCATCAGCTGAATATGAACTCGAGAAGCGTGTGGAAAAGCTGGAGCTCTTCCCAGTTGAACTAGAAAAAGGTATGAGGTCTGTGTGTCATTTCTAGTTCCTGTGACACTGATCTACAATTCTGAGGAAGTCTAGACATGCCTACAGGGCCTATCTTAAATTTCCATGAATCTGTTGTAGCCGCCTTGGCTTTTTGGATTTCAGGAATTGTTCAATAAGGAATTACAAAGCAGCTGAGACATGCAGTTCTTTACTTCCCTGAGAGAATTGTTTTGTGGCACTCCATTAACAAGTGATTTTACACAGTGTTTGATGCGATATGTTCATTTTCCACTGGAAGAGTAAAAATCTTAATTGTTGTTCTAAGCTTATCATAAGGGTGAAGGTGATATTTTTTGTGTGTAATTAAAACGGTAGTAGAATAGATTTTTTTTAAGGCAAGCAAAAGAGTATTAATGTTATTGACATGGAAAACCAAGAGGAACCAAAGCATAAACGTTTACCTACCAAATAACTGTACAAATCAACTGTAAGAAGTTTCTGCTTTCACTTGCCTTTTTCACAGATGAAGATGGACTTGGCATAAGTATTATTGGAATGGGAGTCGGAGCAGATGCAGGCCTTGAAAAACTGGGAATATTTGTCAAAACGGTAACAGAAGGCGGAGCAGCGGAAAGAGATGGCAGGTAAACTAGACTCAGTATTTGGAAATTTTCCCAGCAATAGTACTATGAATTATGATTTTAATAAGAGTTGTTTGTTTAATGTATGTCATCATAACTCAAAGCTGTAAAATGTGGAGACTTCATTGGTAAGGTCTAATACCTGATGTGGTTATGAGACGACCCCAGTTTGGTGCACTGAGTTTAAACTGTTTAAGGAAAACATATTTGCCAAAGATGCATGTTTGTGACTACTGAAAACCCAGATGCTTTAGTGTGAGTAAAGCTGGAGATTCCAAAATGTGTATCACTTTTGAAGGTAGTTTAGATTTTAATGGTATTGAGCTCCCACGTGTTCTTTTGCCTTCAGACCAGCTTTAAACAATCAGTACTTGAGAGAAAGAGTTCTGTTCAACATTTGATTAGGAAAATAATTAGTGTATCTGAGTGCTTAAACTCTTACTAAATACATCTCCTTTCAAGTTTACTAACACAGGCTGTTACTGTGTATTTATTATTATGCATAGTCTTATGTTCCTAAGTTCAGTTTTCACCCCTACAGCACTGAAGATATGTTAATCAGTTGGAATAGGAAGCTGTGCCATAAATCTTGCCCACTAGAGAAATGAATTGGTATTTGTAGTCTTACAGGATGCTCATACAAAACCTGGTTGCTTCTAGAATTGCTGACTTGGTAAGAGCAGGTTAAAGAATTCCTTTTGAACATACCATATTTCCTATCATGTGGGACAGCGTTATCTTTGTATTACGCAATACCTGTCACAATCAGGCCAATGTTTCTCATTAAAAGTTGGAAAAACACTTTACTATGTAATCATTTAATAATGAGAAGTATTCAACATCTTCCAGCCTATATAATCGGTTGTTTTGTCCCAGTGCATACCCTTTGTAAATTTGCCTGAAAATAAAGTTCTCTGATATCATTAGCAGTTAAGTCTACTTATATGCATTCTCTACTTCTATTTTTAACCATTAGTTATTTTTACATTAGTTATAAATAATACTAAACACAGAGGTAAATAGAGTAAGAATAAACTCTAGTAAGTTGATGCTGTCTTCTAAAAAATGTGTTGCATGAATATGTTCCTTATTGATGAACACCTGTGACTTTTTAGCCAGGAAAAAGGTTGTTCTGCTGCGGAAACCCCACACAGATTAAATCAGAAGGCTCTACATAGCAGGGGTTGCAAAGTTTAATAACATTGCTCTGAAACTACTGAAGTATACCATCTTCCAGATTGGGCTTGCAGGTATCTTTACAGATCTTGGCAGTAAGATACCAGGTTGAAGGCCAAGTACTGATTTATCACAAGCTTAAAAATTATGAAGGGCAGTAGAGAAGCTGACACCTCAAGATGTCTTGACTTCATCCATTACTTTAAATTTAAGTGAAGGTTTTTCTGAAATGTATGCTTGAGCTCAGCCAGAAGATGTTAAACTCATGACTGGAATTCTGTATGAAATTCTCTAGTGTGAGACTTTTCTGTGTGAAATTCTCTATAAAACCAGAGTCCGTCACTGCTGCTCTATGATGATCTGTATTTTCTGTTCCCCTCATAATTCATATGTTTGAGTGGGCTATAGAAGTTAATGTTGAATCACAAGTTTCTTCTTTCATTTCCCTAGATGGCATCTGAAAGGAGCTTGGCAGCTGAGAAAAAAAAATAGAATTTTTTTGACCATTTTGATATTTGTGTTGGTTTTCAACTGGCTGAATGTTCAGTCAACTGAGAAATAGCCCTCTGATTTTTTTATTTGAGAGCCTGACTGATCATTCACTTGGGAAGGGGATATGTAATCCTCTCAGTTAGGAGCAGCCGGTTCTGTAATAAAGTGCATCAACTGTAAAGGCTCCTGGTAGCTTCATCTTTTTGAAAAGCCTAGTTAATCATTATCACTGATAGCAAAACAAAGTCTCCTAACAGAAAATAAAGCTATATTTCAACAGTTCCATCAGATATTCTGAATAACCACATAGAGATATTCAACCGGACTCTTCTGAAACAACAATTTAAAATGTCACAATATCGGTAGGATAACTCCCATCTTTTATTGAAAGACCCATTGAATCGTGATATGAAGTACTTGCCTCCCATGGAAACCCAAAATCTGTACAAAGGGGTTTGTCAGGGATTGAGCACCGCTGGCTTGATTCATCATGCTGCAAACAAACAGGTAGTGTTTAGTTGTCGTATCAAAAGGCAGTATTTAACCAAGGAGGATGATATCGGTAGGATAACTCCCATCTTTTATTGAAAGACCCATTGAATCGTGATATGAAGTACTTGCCTCCCATGGAAACCCAAAATCTGTACAAAGGGGTTTGTCAGGGATTGAGCACCGCTGGCTTGATTCATCATGCTGCAAACAAACAGGTAGTGTTTAGTTGTCGTATCAAAAGGCAGTGTTTAACCAAGGAGGATGCTTCGAGATGACTCCAATGGCAAGCATGCTGATAAGCAATAAGAGAGATTATTAATTGTGTAAAATATGAAACCATTAGACTGAATATGAAAAATAAAATCTTTTCCTGGTTGAATTCATAGCTCCTGCTTTAAAATTACTGTGGTTGTGAGTCATTCACATTTTAAAGTATTTTGATAACATTGAGAACAACAGTTTTGAAACATTACACAGTTCTGAACTTGAAAAATACACTTAACGTTGTCTCTTCACAGGTTAAATTTTTCAGTTCATAATACAGAGCAGTAATTATGCAAGTTATTTGTTCAACTTTATGTGGTTCACTTATGTGGCTTCACTTCACTTCACTTCATTGAAGTGCTGCTTCACATAGGCAAAGCCATGATTTAAGTCATGAGCATCAGAAAATAATTGTCAGATGTATTACCAATTTCGTTAATGATAAAAGCAGTTAAACGTCTATAATTCAGGCTTTGTCAACTTGAGCCTAATTTCTCATTCATGTTTGACATAGATTTGAGAGAGGAAGCCTAGAGGTCTTGATGGAGGGGGCTTTAAAGAGAAGGCTGCCCAGAGAACATGGCTGTGAGAATATTTTGGTCTAAATGGTGCCTGGGGTGGCTTGTCTAGGGGGGTAGGGTTAGGCTATAGGTGCAGAGCTGCAGTGGGAATGGGGTTGGAGAGGAGATACCTGAGGAAGGCGAACAGGAAAATATGACTGTGAGAGTGTTTTAGTCTGGGCAGTATAGAATGTACATGGCAACAAACAGGAAACTTCTTTTTTTATTATATGTAATTATATAATTTGAATAACAATTATGTTAATTGTATGTTATGTACATATGTTTATATATAATTAAAATATATGTATGTATAGACGGAGGGGAGGTTTAGAGAACAAAGGCCATACAAATAAGCTTTGGAAATTAATTTAGGAGCTGTACAAACAAGAAAGGAGGAGATAAGAAATATGCCTGAAGGACAAATGGAATCAGACTGAATTGCAGTAGATCAAGATAGAGCCACTTACAAATTTGCAGGCAACAGTTCTCTAACATGATGTTTCATCACCTGAAATACTGTAACTACTTATCTGTACGATCACAGCTAGGCCACTGCATAGTGAAGTATGTAAAGTGTAGCTAAACTGCCATCAAAAAGGAATCTGTTCTTCCACCATTAAGTTTTCAGCCAAGAGGGTGACAGCTTCCCACTCAGTGGGAACCAACTTCTTAAACTTCTTTTCTTGGAACTCCTGCAGCCATCTGACTGCACATCAGGTTTCACATAAAGTAAAAAAAAAAAATGTACTAATTTTTACAGTATTGAAATACAATAAATATTAATGTGATTGGTGTATTTATTAAATGTTTCAGTGAAAACTGAAATAAAATTCTGAGATTAAAATGCCTGATACGATTTTCAAGATAGGAGTTTATAGGCTGTCGTGAAGATAATTTTTTCAAGATCTTTTATATACAGAAGGGAGATCCTGCCCAGAACACAGTAACATTATGTGGTGTGAAGCTGCCAAAGAATAAATCTTGTATTTCGTACTCATCGGTGGAGTCCAAAGAACTGAAGATGCTGCATGTAGAACTGCAAAGCATTACCTCAGACTTGACAGAGAAATTAGTGCTCCAAGTCAAAATGTTTCAGCTGTCTTTTGAAGCCTCTGTTGTTCTTTGAAAAGAAGTCTTATCACCAAGATATCCTAAGATATTAAACATCTTAATTTAGGTATTTTCATATAATTTAAATGGGTTTTTTTCATAGCTGTTTCTTGGTTCCTTTGTAAACCGTGTCATTTGGATCAGTAGCATCCATGTAAGTACTTGAAAATTGCTCCCTTTGACTAGTTCTGAATGTTGGGGTTTTTTGGGTTTTGGTTTGGTTTGGTTTTTTAAGTTTTTGAAACTACAGGAGTTCGTGCATTTCTAGAGGACATTTTAGTATAGCAGTGCTTCTTCCAAGCATTTGTAATCCAGATGAGTCCAATGCCCGCTCTAGGGATTTCATAGCAGTGCTTGCTTCAGATAAAAGCAGCATGGTTTTTATTCCACCTAACTTTTCCTGCATCAAACAGGGTATTGACTGCAAATAGGTGTTTGGTTTCAAAGAGAGAGTCCTCATTAAAACAGTCCAAGGTTGTCTTATTGTGTGCAGCAAGATCACATCTTTTTGGAGCATCTGAATTTGGAATTCATCTTTTTGGAGCAAATTAGATGAAATATTTTAAGGGAGTAGGTCACAATTAAGTCTAATGCACAAGCTCTTTTCTCCACAGATGAGCAGGTTGTTTTAGTTAAATATTGCGTTTTTTTCCATTAGCGTGAAATACCAGAGCTATGTCTTATGCTATTTTTCCAAGATTGGCTTAGGAAAGAATGATATAAGGACTGTTCAAGTATCTTGTTTAATTTGAGTCATATGACAAATTCAAGAGTTTGTGTTGCTGTATTTATATACAAGGAAAGTGACTGGATGATTGATGCTATTAATTGGAATGTTAACTTTGAAGCTGGATTTATGGGATTTCTGCATGCAAGGAATGATGGGGGTTTTTTTCATATTTATCTCTATCATTTTATGACTGAGTTTTTGTTCAAAATCTTTGTTTAAAATCAAACTCAAAAGATCTCTCTATGCTAAGTTTTGCTGAAAATTCACCAAGAACTCACACAATTATTTATTTATTTGTGGTTTTCCCCTGAAAGGATACAAGTGAATGACCAAATTGTGGAAGTTGATGGCATCAGTCTGGTTGGTGTTACGCAAAATTTTGCTGCAACTGTTCTTAGAAACACCAAAGGGAAGGTCAGGTGAGTATTTTAGAAGAAAAATAATTGTGATTGAATACTTAAGATTACCTGGCTTCTTTCACAGGAGTGTCAGTATGCCCAGGTGGAATTGGAGTTTTTAGGCCTTTTTTGTGTCTTCTCTGCTTTTAGTCCAAGACAGTGATGAGCTATGGTATTACAGATTTCTGTGTTGGCTTAGATTTTTAAAATATGACCTTTGAAATAAGCTGAAATTGCTCATAGAAGACAACTCTTCACTGCTCTAGGTCTCCATGGAACATAGACTATTATCTGGAATGACAAAGGTCATGGGTGTTGGTCAGATGGAAACTGTGCTGCTACTGATCTCCTCCCTGCTCTTCCACTGGGGAGACTGGCCACGATACTGCCCCAGGGTTGGAGGAGTAAGGCAGTGAGCACTTCAGTGCTCACAGATGCCACCTCATCACAGAGGAGACGAGAGTACCAGATGC
This sequence comes from Podiceps cristatus, assembly GCA_000699545.1. Classification (NCBI taxonomy): domain Eukaryota; kingdom Metazoa; phylum Chordata; class Aves; order Podicipediformes; family Podicipedidae; genus Podiceps; species Podiceps cristatus. The sequence goes on along the minus strand of KL289348.1, from coordinate 1,433 downwards.
AGTAGTGTTAACAGCTACTGAATTGAGGAGAGCAGCATCCCAGTATTAATTCATTGAGCTACCCGAGCCCCTGCACCATCTCTGGGTTTCTCTCTGTTCCTATGCTGTGGTTCGTTGAAAGGCATCCCTGTAAATATCCATAAAATAATGAATAGGCTAGAAAATGTAACATAAATGTAACACATACTGCAAGTAAAATTCTGAACTAATGTAAATACAAGGCTGTGAAATGTTTGTAAATCAGTAAGAACAATGTTTCCCTAGAAATGGGCTGTTTTGCCATTTAAAAACCTATGCAGTCACATAGTTTTTCTGTTTAATAGCTTATTAATTTCAGTAAAGATTTAACGCTACAAAATAAATCCAAAAATATCTTTGGCATATTGCAAAGCAACAGACATTTTGTAGTCACCCTTTGGTTCTCTCTCAAAATCCTTTCTAGGGAATACAGCTGAATTCTTTAATTAATGAGTTCAAGGCTGACTTCTTTTGAACCGTGACTAAACTACTGGTGGTAATATATGCAGGTCCCTCAGATGGTGGTGCTATATGCTGGCGTGCACATTTCCACTGTAATTCCATAGCTGTTCCCACACGACATTAAATAATAATATTGGGATGTGGATTCTGCAAATAATCTTGGGGGTGGTTGATCAAGGTTTTATTTGAAACAGTTTTTCAAATAGGAAAAAAGTTATTAGAAATTGTAGTGTAGTTACAGGTGAATATAATTTTGTGTAACATTTACAGTTTTAGTTACATCAGTACTATTTCTGCAAAGACTCACCTTTTTTTTGCGTTAACTATAAAAATGAGTATATAGTTTATTAGGTTTTCTGCAGAGTTGGGACCTTTGAACATAAAATCTTTATGACAGAGAATAATGTCTTCTTGCATTTCAGTACACAAAGCAAATGCTATGTGTATTTTGAGTTTGATGATTTAGCTCAAGGAAAAAAAAAGGAGCAAGCACTCACATAAAACATATGTATTACGTACATCTGCAATCAGCTTAGTTCATGTAATTATTATTGCATAAGGTACAGAATAGAATACTTGCTTCCATGGAAAATTAGTGGGTTTGGAGGAAGGGAGAAACATAAAATGATTTTCACACAGAATGCTCCCAGCATCTTCTCTTGGGAAGTAAATTACAGTTAGACTGTGTGCAGTCTAGACCCTTTTGTCACAAAATTGTGGACTGTAAAAAGTATTTCTTCATTGTTGTTGAGCTCACATTGTCGAGTGTACTATGTATCCTGTGCTCTGGGAGCATTGGCTCCTGACAAGTCTCATTTATCAATGAGAGATGTGTGAGCTTCTACATTTTTCCTTGTAAGCAGACTTAAGATAATGAGCTTTCATGGGAAAAATGACCCAGTGCATTAGTGTCACAACTAGATAAAAAACCCTCATAAAATAATACTGAATTA
>KL289347.1:16755-27491 GCA_000699545.1 Podiceps cristatus | reverse complement strand
GTATAAATTATTTTTCCTGTCGCTTTTTTACTTAGGAAGTGCCAGCTTGGTTTAGCTGCTGCCGTTGTTTGCAGGCTACTAGGAAAAAACATAGTATTAAAGCCTTAGTTTGTGTTAAATTTAGCAATGGGCAGACAGCTGTAACCAGTATTAAAGTATTTGTTATTGCTGGTAGTTAAAAGCATTTAAAAATACTTAGTAAACTGATATTATGGTCCCACATCCTCATTTATCCACGTACTCTACCAACTGTTACGCACTTTGTGTGCTTTAATCTGCTATTTTTAATTTAACATGGTCTGCCTGTGATCTGCAGCGTGGGTGTTCTGCAAGCCTCAGACCTTCCTGTTGGGTGCAGAAGGACTGTCTGCAGCCCCTCTCCAAATACCCCTTACTTATAGATCACAAGCCTCGCTCACAGTCTGTTTATGCTTTTCCGAGACAATCTTCTACATGTATAAAGCTGCTACATAGCACATTGAAAAGCGTTTTGAAAGGAAAAAAGGATAAAGCTTCTTATAAAGTAAAAGCGGCACTGTGTGATAAAGCACAGTCTATAACGCGTTTTCATGTGCAACAGAAGGCAGTATTTATGGGCTGTCTCCTGACACGTCCCTTGAACATCCTCATTGTTAGATGTGATGCTTATGACTGGCAAAGAAAATGTTTCACACCGTGAGGCTTCACTGCCCTGTGGTGCTCAGACTGAGCCTCATAAATAAGGAGATTCAGGTAGGATCTGCGTATTAAAAGTCCAAACAGCAAGCATTAATATTAAAAATACATACATTACAGAGGACCAAAATGGTACCATCTTAGTGTTTTTTACATGTTTACAGAAGCCGTTGAATTTACTGCCTTTAGAGTTTTTAAACCTTTACTGGAAACTTGCAACAAGGGTTTTGCTTCAGCGGGGCAGAAGTCAAAACAGATTTAAGTCAAGTGTATCATGCCTTGATGGAGTCTATATTGCTATAAAAATGATAGGCTGTTGTCTTAGCATTTTCCCTTCTCTTCTGAGAACCTTTAAAGCTGAGGGACAAGGTGTTTTTAGAGGTGCCATTATACCCCTGCAGCGTGCCTGCTTTGGGGGTGCTCAAAGTACTGATGGGTGCTCACGGTGGCTCCTGGTCAGGCTGTGACCTGGGACAGTATGACAGGCTGATAGTTTTTCTTTGTGGGTATGTCTCCTGTCATTTACAAAGAGGTATGTTGGTCTACCTGTACTCATCCTACCGGATCTCTTTTGATTTTCTTTGGTTTCTTCACCATATCTTTTTCTTTCACTTCTGAGACACTGGAGGAGGGGGGGGGGATACGTTCAAAGCTGGCTGTGGTGCTTCCTCTTAAACTGTGCGCAGAAGTTTACGTGTGGCTGTTTCTGTGCATTCGGAGCCATTGCTGGTGGAGCCTTTCTAACATGCAAGGCACTGGGGCCGTGCAGCCTGCAGCAGCAGCTCTGTGCACATCAGGCCAGGCTGTACTTGTCATCTGCAACAGGTTTGAAGAGTGTTGTCCCCAGACTGGCCCACCTCTAACTAAGCGAGATACAGTAGCAGCAGCCCCACCTGTTTATAGACAGACCCAGGCAAAACAGAGATGAAGCTGGGACGAAGAATGATGTGCCTGGGAAGATTTGCACTCACGTAACAACTCCTGCTCAGGCTCGCTGAGGCTGCAGGAGCGGGCTCCTTCTGCGTTTCTTCCTCCTTTTGAGAATCGAGGCAATAGTGGAGGCAATAACATGCGGCGATTCAGGAAACCATTTCATTTTGCTTAAACATCAGAGGCCACAGTAGTCCATGTGCCTGCAGTCTCCTGCAATGAAAATTACAGTATGTAGGACACTGTACCTGCAGCAGTTGGGACCTGGGCTGCTGTGAGTGTGGGCTGCTTTTTGTGCAGTGTGAAGTCTGGTTCAAATATTAGTTGAGATGCTCAGGGGAGGTTGACTGCGAGACTGAGAGCTCTCTCCTCTGCCTGCCATTGTGATTTCTGTAGCACCTGCTTTCCTCTGGATCTGTGACTTTCTTGACCAGTGAGAAGAGCTTTGTGTAGGAGAAGACTAGAGAACCCCCATGCTGAGAGTTTAAACGTGTTTCTCAAAGTAACCTGTTTCCTGCTTGCCTCCATTCTTGGCATCTCTTACCAACCGCATCTAACAGCACATGGAGCATTCAGAAAGATGAGAAGTTAATCACGCTGTTTCTCATACAGGCTTTGAAGACAGACAGACTTTCATTATTGCTTCTTTTTTTGCTGATAGGTGCTAAGGTATTGCTATGCTTAATCCTTCAAAGAGATTATCGGTACTTTTTACTGCATTCACTTAGAGAGCTTAGTTTAAGAGTTTAGCATTAGTGTAGGTTACTTGAATTTGCTTCCACTGATGGTAATTGCTAGCTCATCAGTAGGGCCACAAGAAACCCTTAAATCATTTAACCACAGGAAGAGTTTTCTACCATCGTTTGTTTCTGTGTGAATTTCTTACAGGCCTTCCTTTCTTCAGTAACCCCCTGCTAGCCCTTTTTGAATGACTAAATGTTAAGCTGAAAACAACCTAAGATAATTCATAAAACTTAAATTAAATGCCTAGGATTGTATCTTTGTCTGTAGTGGTGTGTCTGTGTAGTTGTAAATGTTCTGATGATCTAAATATTTCAGTTGTCATATGCAAATATTGCAAAAAATTACTCTAAATCTTAAAACTTGTATCCGTTCCTTTTTTTTACCATCTCTGCAGTGAATGTTGATTACAGCAAGCAACAGCTTTTACTTTAAGGACTGAAAAAAAAAATATTCTAAGAGTTATTGCAGTGTTGTTTACTATCCAGTTTATTGGTTGTACCTTTTCCATTTTGATAAGTGTTAGTATTTTATATTAAGTGAGTGTGCAGTTGTATGCGATAAAAGCCTCTGCATTTAAGCTAGAGTTCGGAATGGACAGAAGGCAAATGCTTCAACAGGTGGGTGGCCAGAGGCTTTTAGGTGTGAGTTGCACTGATACAGCAACTGCCTCTGCACGTGTGACAGGGTATGAAAACCTATCGGCGCTGTTTGAGGAAACCTGCTTGCTGCAGCTCTTCATTCCTTCCTGTATTTTGAGTTGCCATTTGTTCCTTCTCGTGAGTCTCCTTTCCCCTTCGCCAAAGCTCTCTAAGGGTGAAAGTATCAATTGTTTTTTGACTTTTGAGGAAGCTTTTTGAGCAGTAGTTGTCTGAACCCACCTCTTTCCTGTCCTCTGCGTAGCCAGCAGATGCAGAGTGTTCTCCCTGCCCGCTGTCTGCAATTTTTTGCTTGGCTTATTCTTCATACTTGCACCGAGTAACTTGTTTTTTGAGAACTTTTTGTGTGCCACTTGCAAACTCTTAAAGTGAAAGCCTGTTAGTCAAAGTCCCGCTGAGTGTGCTTTTAATTTTCAGGGTTTCCATTGATGGTTCTGGGCAGCAAAAGCAGGCAACTGCTCCTGTCAGCACTCTTGTTGAGAGGGTAAAATATCTTAAAATATTTCTCCATGTTAACTTCTGTGAGTTAGCTTTTGGAAAATGATTTTGGCAGAATCTAAGCTTCTGTGGTGTCTCTGTCTCATCTTCAGGCGTGCCTTGCCAGCTGAGTCCCTCCTTGCAGGACTACCAGCAGTGCCCGCAGGCCTACAGGTTGTCTCTGTAGCTAACTCCATCCTCTTCTTCCTGTTTAAAGCCAACAAAATCTCCCCGCGCGTGGCTGTGTTTGATTTGGGATGCCAGCTCTCTGTCTGTGCAGACCAGGTGGCCTTCACCTGCCTCAGCACAAATGCGCCCATCCTGCCGCGTCAGAGTGGCTCCTGCGCAGGGCTGTCCTGTTTGTTGATGTCTGTCAGGCTGATGCAAGCTCTCCCCTGCCTGGTTGTTTCTACCATGTTGTTTTCTGCCATGCATGTTTACAGAGGAAATGTTATCATTCTGTCTTTGAAAGACACTGAGAATGTTTTCTATAAACAAAAATAAAATGGGAAGTTACCTAGAGGTAACTTCCTAGCCTGCATAGCTACTTTGAAGAGATGTAGTGCTTAACATTTTTGTACTTGCAGAGCCAAATTCAGTGGGAAGCTTGCTGTAAATCTGAGGCAGACACAGGCTCTGTCTAGCCTTGAGACGATGCACCTGGAGGGGGTGTCAAAATTTACCATGACTTCAGTGTCACCATCTCAGGCCCTGTATGTACAAAACAATGGAATTATTTTTAGGCTACCCTTACAAGCATGCATATGCATGCATGAGGCTAATGACGATAACCCAGGTTAGTGTGTGCACTTAGGCTGCTATTAACTGCAGAACCTCATCCTGTCTCCTGGTATTTTGCTTGTTGTCCTTGATTGCTAAAAGTAATGCAGTGTGGCTAGAACTGAAAGGACCATTTCTCTCCCTCCCTTTCCCAAATGTTTTCCTGTGTTTGATGGTTCTCCACTGACCATCAGGATCCTTTTTATTATGGTCACAGAGAAATAGCATTAAACAGATGTTTAAATAATTTTAAACAGATGTCAAAGGTCATAAAAATCGGCCGGGCAAAGGCTGGACTTGCATCTGAATATACTTAAAAACAAATTGAATACAACACTAACAAATAATCTCCTAACAAAACCATTCATTTTCCAAATAATGGTATGTCTTTATTTCTGAATTGTTCAGTTGACAAGACTGTCTGTCTGTGTATCCTTAGCCTCTGACAAGTAAAGGCACTGAGAAGATGCCCCTGAATCTGCTGTATAAAATAGGAGTACTGAACCTGTGCCCCATGGCCACAGCCAGCCCACAAGGTAATCTTATGTGGCACCTCCTCCCCTCCTCATATTATTGCTGGATTATACTAAGGTGTATATTAATTTGCAGGCTGCCAAGTGTTTTTGAAAGGGCTCACAGCAAGGAAGAGATAATCCATTTCAGTGCAAAATACTCAGGTAGCCAGAAAACAAAGGTAACTGTGAGAGACGAAGGAGAAATTAACCCACAAGAGTGTTTCTCTCATATTTCTTGTGAAATGAAAATGTGGTTGGACTGAAATAACTCTACTGCGGCAGCCATACATAATGTGAGACATGGCTCCATGTGTTTTAAAATAAAATAAAAACTATGGAAAAAATGGGATGTACCAGCCTTCCTGCCCTTGTCCATTCCTGCCCTTGTCCAGACCTGTAGGAATGATGGTTGCTGCTGCCTGGTATAGATGGCACCTGAGTTCTGACACATAGAATCACAGAATCATTTAGGTTGGAAAAGACCTTTAAGATCATCGAGTCCCACTGTTAACCTAACACTGCCAAGTCTACCACTTAACCATGGCCCTACATGTCTTTGAAATGCCTCCAGGGACGGTCCTGTTGGTGGTGGGGGGAGGAAGCTTTGAGTCACCAAAGAGAGCAAGATACAGGCTTGAAAAGGAAGCTGCTTGCTTTTTTTGGACATGGCTTCTGCAATACGTATCACTTTCTGATGGTTTTGTAGCTCGTTTCAAGGTAAACAAGAAGCACTTTAATCAGGAGAATTTCTGGAGTGGTGTAGCCAGCTCAAATCTATCATAGGTATTTCTTTAGCAGAGAAATCCTCCTGAAGTTTGCTGTTTGGTAATACTGTAAGGGTTTAGCAGTGGTTGCACCTAGATGCCTGGGCTATTTTGAGGGGGGGTGCACCTGTCATGTTAGGATGTTAGTTTCTTGAATTGCAGATGGCATCCAGCGAAAACTTACCCTCCTGTGCAGACTTGGGGTGAGGTATTTTCTCCCTGCATGACAAGTGCCTCATGACTTCTCCCTGCTCATCTCTTAAATGAAGATGTGGTTGTCATGACTACGTTTAGTAGAGAAATAAATGTTCATCTCAGCTTGGGCTCTTGTGTAACGGCTTGGTTTGGGCAAGGTGGTATTTTTATCTGTATCCTTGCCTGAGGATGGGCAGATGATTTCTGTGACCTGTGAAGAAAAGTGCCCAAGCTGGAGCCATCTGGTTGCTGAACGTGACGGCTGCTCGCACTGCGGCTCTTCTGGGCATGGTTTTAAGCCAGAGCCGCTCCATTGACAGCACCATGGCAGTGCTGTCAGTCATGCACAACTCTTGGGGGCAAATCCCTGAAAGCCAGCAACAACAACTTTTAAGGGTTATTCCTAGAGGTCTGGGTGTAGCTGATCCTGCTTGTTCATTGCCAGAGAGGCAGAGACTCTGGGATGCAGTGCTGACAGGAAGGGTTTCCCTGTGCTGGCCGGGTGCTCTGTGGTGCGTTTGTTTGGAGGAGCTGGGCCAAGTGCCTTCTCCTCTTCTTAAAGCTGTGTCGTGTCCCGTGACCCATCTGACTGTTTGCCTGAGAAACGAGCAGCTTACTTTAAGAGCTATCATTTCAGCCTGTCTGCGGGCTTGGGCAGTATTTGGAAAAAATAGTGCTTCAGCATATTATGGTTTTAGGCTTCTTTTTAGTCTCAGTTGTCTAGAACCTTTTTTTCTTTCAGTGGAACTAATACAGGTTCTAGTGTCATCAGATGTCTACAGGAGCCAGATATTGTAGGTATATAAGCCTATTAGGCAAATGTTTCAAAGTTTCTGATAACATTGACCATTTCTTCTGCTTTTTATTCCTGCTTTTCTGCTTGAATGCCCTGCTTCATATATTGATGCCTGTGTATGTTGCAGAACGTACAGGTGAGCTAAGCTTACTGGCAGAATAGCCCTGTATTGTAACCATTTAGTGTGAATGCTTATTAGCTGAAAAACATTGCATTTTCAGCTGTTTCCATTTTTCTGCAAGCCAGCTATTCAGATCTCAAACATTTTGGTCGTCTTTTTTTTTCTTTTTTTTTTTTTTTTTTTTTTTTTTTGTTAGCTGGAAAGCTTGGGCTGGAAAGTTCCCACAGCTGCCGTCTGGGGCTTCAGCTTTGTTTTAATTGCTGCACTAGAAACATGTAGCAGCATGCTGTTGGAGCCCTTCAGCCTGGTGATGGGTGGGAATCAAAGCATTACAAAATTACATTTAAAGGGGGGAAATTATTTTGTAGTTTTATCCAAGAGTTTGAGGTCATTATTGAAGTTTGCAAGGAGTTGGTCAACAAATTACTGCATTTAGTTGTGGCTAGGTAATTGTGACATTCTGAAAAAGTATGTGCTTTTTGATGACAGACATTTGCGTGTGTTTTGCCTTTGGGGGAAGAAAAAGTCTTCCCTGACTGCAGATGTTCAACCAAAAATGGAGACTGTTTAATATATTTCTGTCATGCAGTGCTGAGCCTCCTAGCCTAACGTAGGCTTGTCTGCTTGATGTTTGTACTTCACGTTACAAGCTGGTTTTATGTACAGACATGCATTTTTGTGCTGAAATTAATGTAATTGCTTGCTTTCTTATTTTAAAGAGTACTTGGGGAGAATGCACTCACAAAGTCCCCACTTCCTCCTGCAGCTGCATGCTGCTGCATCTTTTTGAGGAAGTAAGCAAAACCATAATGGTTGACTTTGACACACAATCTTAACAGATGTACCTGATGGCATCTATTTACTGAGCTAAGGCTTTAGGTTTTTTGCATAAAGGAGCTGGTTTCTCATGAAAAACCCTTGTACTATTGAATTATATATGTGTAGGAGTGCTCCAAGGGCCACATGTTGATATCTTTAATGACACAGAAAGTCTGCAAATAATCACCGGTGATGAATAATTTGTAATTTAAGCATTACCATTTTTATTCTGGCATATTTTGTGATCTCATTATACAACCTGTTTTTTCCTCATCTTGCAGCCTTTGTAATTTTACAGACTTGTTGCTTGGTCAAATGTCTTTTGTCCATGCAAAAGCTTTTAGCAAAATAATTGTTTGGTATCTACTGAGTCGCATACCTCTAACAGATGTCTCTGTAAATGAAATATTACCAGCAGTAGAGAGTAACTTGTAAAAAAATTTATAGTAAAAGCAGAGAAATAAAGTGTTGCTATCCACAGTGTATAAGCTGAAGAGAAGACAGCAGTTAATTGCACCCTTAGATGCACAAGCTTTCACATTCTAAATATGATCAAATAATTTCTGGGAAAGGAAAATAATGTGAGCATTAATAAGCTTTTACACACATTTTGTCATTAATAATGTAGGTGGTACCATTCAGTTGGAGAACATAACCCATTTTATCATAGCGTCATTTTAACACGATAGGGTCCTTGCCTTTCCAAGGTGAAAGGGCCACAGTTTGCCTTCTGAAATCTCATCTTTGGATGAAGTTTTGCTTTCAGCTGCATTGAATCTAGACCAGCTTTGCAGGAAGATGGGGAAGCTGCTTTGTGTTTATAGTAACACACTGGTAGCAGCACCTGCCTTTCTGTGTTTCTATGTATAAAGTTCATTTTTTCCATACTTACAATAGACAAAGGTGGACAACATGTTTTCATTCTTGCCTTCCTAGGTGTTTTTTGTTTTTTTTTTTTGAGATAAAGGTTATTTCTTTCATCTTCTGTGCAATAAGGCAGCACAGAAAAGCTGTGTCTGTGCTGTAGGGCCTGGCAGACAGTGGGAGGCTGGGTCAGCAGGCCACCAAGTTGGGCTGGTGGCTCTGCCGGAGCCAGCCTGTTTGCCGTGTGAGCTGGTGCCAGCAGGGAGCCTGGGATTTCGAAGCTAGAAGCCTGCAGTATTATCTGGTAAAACACTGATTTGCTCAGTGTGTTCTTTAGTTGTTTAACATGCCATGGGTAAAAAATGAGAGAACAAAGGCCTCAAATACCCCATATTGTCTTTGTGCTTCCAGCTGCTTTAATGTGCTTGCCAATGCGACATGCAGCATTTATCTCCAATTTAAAATCAAGAGAGGGACTTATTTAGTCATTGACTCCAGGAACATTTCCAAAGGGCTCTACCAACCAAGTAAACACAGTGTGCCAGATCCTGCAACCATTGCCTCTGTTTGAGAGGAGCACGCTTTGGTGAATGATCCTGCTGCATCCCACTTGGTGTGAATCAAGCCCAGTATGAGAAAATTTCTTTCTTCTAATGTAAGGAAGCCCAGATCCTTTAGGTGTAAGTGTAATCCTACTCCTCTCTTAGGAGATGGGGCCCTGCTTCTGGTGGAATTTTCTGCAGATGAAGCCTGTGGCTTGGACACCCTTGGCTGGAGGCAAATCTGAGATTTTTTTTTTAAGAAGCTGCCAAGGTGGCTTTAGAGGTGAGAGAGTGTGGAGGAGTGGGAAGAGCTGCCCTGCAGAGCCCAGGCAGAGAGTGTGAGGGATGCTAGGAGGAGGCAGGCCACAGGTAGCCAAAGATGCAGGGCTGCTGACTGGTGGCACTGTCAGGCGAGGGTGGTCGTTACCCTCATTTGTAGTGGGAGAACTGGAGTGCAGAGAAACTCTGTGACTGAGGTCAGGCTGAGAAGGGAGTGAGTGACAGAGCAAGAGCCAAATCCTGATTTACCTCTTTTGCTGGCTGATTCACAGCGGTACTCTTCCTGCAGGTTGTTTTAATGCTCTTTACTGTGTGGGCTGATGCCAGTCTTATGGTGTTGCAAGATGAGAGCTGAACAGTGGCATGCAGTTTCATAGCAGTGTTAAATTCAATGATCATATAGTTTATTTAGATATTTGTTCTATGAAGTGTAAAATCAGCATTGGTGCTGCTTAAGAGAAAGTGCTCTGCTAGGAAATGCTTTCTAGGTCACCTGGTAGGTAAAGATTTATTCTGGCTGATCACAGTGGGTGGCTGTCTTTGGTCACCAATCCTGTGTCATAGGCTTAGTGTTGTATTCTGGCAGTGCAAATGGTAAAAGTGAGATCAGCCTGTTGTGTATCAATGCCACTTGTTTAGACTAAATGTCCTAATAGTCCAGAACTGTGTGACTCTTGGCCACAGGGCACAGACACGAAGCTGTGTGGGTTCAGAGAAATGGAGATAGCCTCTTAAATATGAAAACTTACAGTCAGTGGATCAGATGGTGCCCTGTGGGTTACATTCACACAAGGTCCGTTTCATGTCAGGCTGAAACTGAGCAGTCTTCTCACCAAGCTTTATTACATGTAAATATTTGTAGACATATAATCTAGTTTCTAGTTAGAAGAGGGTACTCCTTTTAGAAACATTTTCACAAAGACTGGCAAATTTGTGCATCACCCCTGCTATCCAGAGGAGTGTTATTTCTTCTCTGCAGAGGGGAGCTAATTGAGCTGAACAGGTTTGTCCTCTTCCACAGAGAAGCGTAAGACTAGCTCACACAGCCATGTAGCCTGTATCTCCAGGTAGCTCAGAGTGTCAACTATCCGGACCCGAGTCTCTGAGGATGCGCTCACTGTTGGGTGCACAGCCCAGGAGCACCCACACTGTGCAGTTTGCACAGTTACCGGCTTTGCAGGTGCAGTTACCTGGAGTAGTTGGTTACAGCAAGCCTCCCTGTTAGCCTTTTCCTACAGGCGTGGGCACAGCTTTCACATCAATCAGGGATTGCATTTAGGTTCTCCTGGTAAAGAGTTTGCATATCTTTAATGGGTTTTATGACTGCTTCATGCCCTTCAAGGCAGGTATGTGATTTACCAGAGAGCTGCCTGGAAAAGGAGACACAAATGATGGCAAACCACAGAGCAAGCACGTGATCTTCAGCACTTCTTGTTCCCGCAGGGCTGGCTGAAGACAGCTCCAGACAACTGTCTGAAAACCCTTGTATGACTCCTTAGAGATGACTGTGCAGACACGCGGTCTCCAGCCCTTTAAAAGAGGTCTATAAAGACCTGCACACTTTCAGACAATTGTCTAG
>KL289347.1:0-16739 GCA_000699545.1 Podiceps cristatus | reverse complement strand
GGAAAAGAAAAGGAGGTGGACAAGCTGGCATAATTCAGTGCCTTAAGCTTTGCTCATTTATATTCTGCCTCCAAAAAGCTCTGACATGGAGTGAGTTTTCACCTAGTGCCTGTTTACAGCTTCCTGCCCAGTACCCAGCAAAGGGAAGGCTCTGACCCACAGAAGTAACAAAATCACTTCATGTATTATCTGGCCCTGTGAGATTATTGAACTGTTCAGAGTCTGCTGGATTGAATTGCACTGCTGCTTGCTGAGATACCGGAGCATCAAAAATAAGCGCTGTGTAAATAACTGTGCTACAGCTCTGTGGATACAATCCCAGGAGTAACGTTGCATTTGAGGAGTGATTGTTTCATTCCTGACACTGCTTCTGTTGGTGTATTTTTGTTTGCTTTCAAACAGTAGGCTTGGAGAGAAAACAGTCCAGATTTTTGCCTGGTTTTAACAAAGTGTTCAGCCTAATATGTTAATTGAACCTTGAACGCATGCAATAATAATTTTAAGCCATGGTAAATGTTTCACCAATAAGGTAGTTCTCTCTACAGAGGGATAAACAGTTTGCTCAGCCAGAGGAGAGCTTAGTTGCTTGTGCCTTACCGCATATGTTCATGCGCATTGTATTCCCTGCAGAGTTGTGCTGGTCCCTGGTGTTTGTAGCATGACAAGTGGAATCAAGGCAAAAGCCATCTCTCTGCCGAGGCCTGCTTTGAAGAAGTTTAAAAACCAGTCAGACCTAGTTTATACTGCCCATGCCCCATTTTTTTGGAAACAAGCGTGGCTGAAGAAAAAGATTGCATTACTGACAAGCCTTTAGAGGGTATTTAGAACCACCTGCAGAAATATAAATAGAAGGGGCTTTATTTGGCTGGGGGCACTGGTGAGGCTGCAGGGGCAAGGGTCTGGTCTGTTCCCCGTCGGACTGCTGGAACCCCATGCTCTCCCTGCCTGCGTGGCAGAGCTGGGCTTGGGATGCTGTTTCTGATTTCTCGCTGTACTACCAGGCAGGCCAGTGCACTGACTTTCCCCAAGATAAGGAGACCGTCACAGGCTGGTTAAAGCTGGTGTAGCTTTATTGGCAGTGACAGACCAGGTCCTTGCTGCTGGGAAGGGGCCACATCTGAGCAAAGCATTTGCTTCCCCCTCTTTAGGATTAGGGATCCAACCTGTGGGTTTCTTTCTTTCCCAGTGGGAATCTGCTTTCCCTAAACAGAGGCTAACCCTGGATTTAAATATCCCAGAAGGAACAAAGGAGTTCAAGTGTCTTTTTGATCTTTGTTGCTTTGATCCTGAGGTGAAGTTAGATCATTTGCTATGAACTGATCTCAGTTGTGCTTGGAAATTTACTCAAACAGCTACCCCCAAAAAATTATTTTGGATAGATATTTTGGTGTGGGCGCTCATATTCTTGCAGAAGAACATCTTTTGCCAGTCTGTCTTAATGCACCATGGAAGTAGAATAACTGCTGACTAATTATTTGAGAATAGCTCTTTTGGTAAATGCCTGAGCACACAAAAGCTCCACTGCAAAGCACAAAGACATCCTCCATCCCATCCCAATTCAAAAGAAGAGGTTCTTCCCAAAGTATTAAATAGTTCTGTTCATTTCATTCATGGCTTAGAAAAGAGCATACCAGTGGTAAGTTTTATGGTGCAAGACTTAAAATATTTCATATTCATTAACAAACAAGTACCAATTAATTTCACATTATGATGCTTAAGGAGTAGACTGCAAGGAATGGTATTTAGTTGTGGCTGTTTGGCAATTATGACCTTGTATATAATAACAGACTTAATAAATTCTTGATGTGAGAGAGCACTATTAATCAACACAGAGTTAATTAACTGTGCTGCTTACACAGGAAGTGCTGCACAGAACTGTCTGGATCTCTAGTGCTAGAGGCTGAAAATGTTTGATGTGGCTGATACCTGGCTTGTTCCCATAGAATTTTCTATGCCATGAAAATGTTTACTGTTTTCATGTTTACTATTCTTAGTTTTGAGGACCCCTTTCTTTCATGCCTTTACGGCAGCACAACTTGTCTTTCCTTATGCCTCTCTAGTTTTCAGATCCTGATGGAAGACGGTCTGTGCTTTCCTCTGTCCTCAGCTTGTGTCACAGAGGACGCTTAAATATTGGACTTTACTTATCCATTTCCCCCCCTTTTATGTTTTCAGCACAGATTCTCCTTTCCTTTCTTTACACTGCCACAATATCTGCAGTGCTCTGGAGTCAGATGAAAGGTAGTGGTTAAAGCTCCCTTTGCAGCAGTCCTTCCCTTGGGTGTGCTGGTAGAAATCCCTTGGATCTCTGCTGGAGTTTCATCATCCCCCTCATTCTTAGCTTCAGAAGAACTAGGATCATTTTTTCCTACCACCACCAAAAGACTGGGGCTGGTAGCAGTACAAGCAAGAGTCATTAGTTTTCCAATAGTTTTAGGTATCATACGTCATTTGTGGCTCATCATTTTGTACATTTCTGAAGAGTCTTTCCTCAGTTCATTTTGGCCTTATAAGCAGCCCATATTTTTTCTTTTTAAACAAAATGGAAATTATTTTATAAATATGTTAGGTGTGAGTTGAAGGCAATGAGAAGATCTGTTACGTGATGTGGAAGGTGTGCAAAAAGACTGAACAATTAAAATGTAAAATAGCTATAGCAATGTGAAACTTTATACAGATTAGAGTATGTGAAGGATGAGGAAAACACAAGACTGGAGACAGGCAAATGTTATGCTGTTTTTAAAAGGGGGGAAGTGAGGAGCCAGGGAATTAGTCAATGTAATGCCAACATTGTGAAGTATACAAAGCAAATTGTTGGACTTCAGATTTATAGGCATCTAGAGAATGTTAAGGTAATTAAAAAATGAAAACCACAAAAGAGCATGGGAACGAATGTTCATCCTAATGAAGGGCCCATGTCTTTTCTTTTGCAAAGATTCAAAGGGATGGGAAGACTGGTATTTCAGATTTTGAAACTACAATACCATTTGTTGGTTCATGTTTTAAAAGCTGTAAGTATAGTGGGCTGCATCTGGTCCCCCTGATTTCAGCAGCGTTTGAACTCTCATGCATTTAGTGGCATCCTACCTTTTTGATAGATGAGAGAAGGAGGAAGATTATGATGTTGAATAGTCATAACATGTCTTGTTCCCAGAAGTCTCTGGGATGGCAGAGGTTAGGATTTCTGAGAAGTGAAGTCTCTGCTGTTGATTTTTCTACTCTGTTCAGGGAAATGGGACTTTGAGCAATCTTTTTGAAACTTGCATTCACAACACCAGCAGATACAACCCCGAAAAGGCCTTGGACTCTTGCTAACCACTCCAGCCACAGGGGAATAATAAGGAACAGTAAGTGCAAGGCTTGTTCTTCATAGGAGTGTGATGAGATAAGCTGGCACCTGAGCAGTTTTTGGCTGTTTCTAAATTGGGAAGCTGATAAAAGAACCCACAGTCTCTTCACGGCTTAGTTTCTGTGACTGTTTTCCTTGCAGACGCTCAGAAGGGTGCTCTTTGCTTTCTGCCAGTGATGCAGCTTTCTGATCAAGCTTTTGCCATAGCTGCAGCAAACTTGGTCAGTGATACAAGAAGAAAGACACTTTTGGCATGAATAGAAATTACAGGATTTTGTTGCCAAGGCAAGCAATTCCAGTTTCAGCATGCAAAGCGGCAAAAAATATGCCATTGTCTAGTTTAATGAAAGCTGTAAAACTGAGGGGAAATGAATGTACCCTGAAGTGTCCTTTTAAATATGTAAAGAATTTAACAGTGTCTCAACCTACCCAGCATTAAAAGGTAGCAATGGCTCGTAGATACTGACTTTTCTATTCAGAAGCATTTTTAATCCTTAAATGGTGCAATATAGTTGCTTTCTTGCATGCCAGTACAAATATTTCCAGCATGTTACAAGACAGATGAATGAATAAGAGAGATAAAGTGATATTTTCTGATCAGAAGTTTTCTTTTTAATAGGTCTAGAAGAGCTGTCTGTTCAGGGCGGTTTCGTTGTGTTGGTATAGCCGAAGGATGACCAAAAGGAAAAATGTAATGTTAGAAGGGTGATGTGTGTCTGTTACCATCAGAACTCTTGCTTGAAAAAGGCTTTTTGTTTAATGGCTTGCCAGATGCAGAAATTAATGTCTTATAATATTTGTTAAATAGTCAGAATTTTTAATACTTTATTCTTCTGGCTGCAACTTGACAAACCAGAGTTTCTGCTGCTTGTATGGATTTAAAAGGTTTGAGATATTTGGCTTCTTTTTACCTTCATAATAAATTCCAGCTGAAAGGAATAGTCATTTAAGAGAGTTAAGAGCAGATATCTATACAGAGCAGATCTGAGAGTACATTTAACTGTTTCTCACAATTGCAGAACATACACTGTAATTGCTTGAGAGGCCTTCAAGGTGAAACGAATTAAATCAGATCTTGAAAACAAATGGACAAGTTAGATGAGAGTAACAGTAGGGAATGTGATTTCCTCATGCCTTAAATACCTGGGACAGGTTGTTTTGTGATTTGCAAAGCCTTTGTGATAAGACAGGAGCTCTCTGTGGCTGATGCCAGTTCTTTCTTCGTAGTCCATGCTCTCAAACCACATTGTAAACATTACTTTTACTATAGCAAGTTGGCTGCATCTCAAAGGTATATTTAATGCATTCTTGAAAGCATTTGAGCTCGTGGAGCTCTCTCTCATCCAGTCAGTTCCTACTGAAACACGTGCAGGTGCTTGTTCCAAACAGAGGGAGCCCTCAGGTGGACCCGAGTGGAGAACAAACAGGAATGATGCAGGGCTGCCATTCCATTGGGAAGGAGCAATACGGTCACCATGCTTATAGCAGTTCCTTCTGCAAATGTTAAGAATTGTCTTTTAAGTGACTGTGCTGCCTCAACATGGAGGGTTCAGCATTCCTCTTCCTCCTACCCGTGAATGTAGAAGGAATGTCCCATCTGGTTTTGTAGAGGTGTAGGTCTGCACATAGCGAAGCGCACTTCCCTAATGTTCAGAGCGGCGCTGGCCCCACCGTGAATTTACCTCGCAATGGATGACCCCTGCGTTTGTAGCGCTGGTGCTGGATAGCTTAGGTAAACCCAGTGTTCAAAGAAGAATGATACTGGTTTTTCTGTTTTTACTGTACTCATCTGGAGCTTGTGAAAGTCAGTATACACCACTTGGAACTATTATCTTTCTGATACCAAAGCTTGCATCTTTCATAAAAACTTAATGCCTTCTTTCCCACTTCATCCTGGCTCCAAACAGTTATTAAATTCAGCATGTTGGTCCCCTGTGACACTTCTCTCCTTGTTATCATAATAGCTGAGACTCTTTGGCTGTCTCTGCTTTTCCCTTCCTGAATTTTGTCTTGCTTCCTTTTAAGCCACCCAAAGTCTGCCTCTGAAATTGTCTTATAATTATTTTCATCTGTTCGCTGTCTTTGGATTTTTCTCCTGCTTTATTCTTGTCTTCTGAAATTATTTTATTCTGTGTGTTCTGCCAGCTATGACTTTGCTTGACTTGTGCTCTCGGCAACTTTGCTGCCTTGCAGGGTTTCTGTAGAGAGAGGAGGCCTCTGCAGATAGCCTGTGGGCAAGCTGCTGTGACCACAGGGATCGGCTCAACATGTGTCCTTAAAACTAGCACCCAGATGGGAGGCAAACCCAGGTATTTCTTGTTAACTGAAGAATGCTTTGCTTGACTGCTCACATGTGTGCCAGTAATGATTTTACACCAAAGTACCTTGTGACCATGGAACCTTCCAGATACTTTTCCCTGTTTCCTAGTTAAAACCATTTCAGTCAGGTTCCACTTTGAAAGTCGTTCTCTATCATAGGGCCATAAAATACTGTGCCTCACATTTCGTATTCTGACTGGTTTTGAGCTATCTGGTGCTAAATGATGTGTGTGAAGCACTATGCCATGGTATTAGAAGGCACCTACTTTTGTAGCTGCAGTTGGGTTTCTAAAAATGTTGACTTTTTTATTAAAAAGAATTTCTTCTGGTGTGTGCCTCCATGTAGCTTCTTCCTTGAAACAGCAATAAAATTATGTCCTGACTCTAAAAGGTAAGAAGTGTTATTGAATATTCAGGAATGTCTTCAATATATAGATATAAAGTTCAATCCCTGCATACTCTAATAAAAAAATTAGGACTAAAACAGCGATAGGTCTGTGGGTTTTATTATGTCATGGCAGCATTTTTTTGTGAACAGTGCATTAAAGACCTGGATTCTCTGAAACTGGCTGCCCAAAACCAGCCAGGGCCCCTGTTTTCTGGTCCCTACGAGCTGGGGCAGTGGCCATCAGGTCCCTTTGCTGGCCCAAGCACTGGCTCCCAAAGGAGCTCCCAAAACTGAGTGATGCTCTAACATAGCCAAGGAAGTGAAGTTACTATACCAAAATAAGAAAAGTGTGCTGTAACCTAGCCTTACAAAGTCTTCCTTAAAAAAAACCCAAAAAACCCTAAACAACCCCAACCCCCCCAAAAAACCCACCCAAAAAAACAGTCTCTACCCACTTCTTTTTGGAAGCTCAGTAAAGTTAGGATGTGGCGGCACATCATAGCGCTATACCCAGTAACCCACTGATTTCTCTCCTCTGTCCTTAGGCTGTGTAATTTCACCTACCTGATTTATTTCTGATGCACTTCTTCCCTCTCCTTTAAATCACAATTATTTTCCCCCTGAAGACTGTGAAAAGGGTGACGGTATTTTAGTTTGCACAGTATCTCTTGCAACCTTTGGGAGCTTAGACATAAAACATAAGCTTGATCGTGAACGTAACAGCCAGCAAAGAGCAGACGCCGAGGTGCAACCTGCAGAGCAGCGTGGGTCCCTTGCTGCTGGCCCTGCTCCCCAGGCTGTGCCCACCTGAGCAGCAGGGCTGTATCCTGTGCTGCTTATGAGCACCGTGGTCTGAATTACTCCACTGAATACTTTGTGCCTTAATGTGCCGTTCTGGCACTGGCCTGGGATTTCCAAGACCAGCTGGCCTGGCATGCTATTGGAGGATGCAGGGGCTCCTTTATTTGGAGGAACAAATTATGTTTTTTTTCCTGCTTGCCTTTTGTTCCTGCTTTTAACCTTTCAAGGTGAAGACAGTATGGTAGGCCAAAGGAGGCAGTTGGAGGGTTGTCTGTGGCTTGTGGGGCCATCTGTTTTGCAGGCCTGGTATAAGCACCCTGCATATGCGTTGTTACTCTACAATATGTTTATACAGTATGTGCAGGTTCAGGCTAGCAGAAGAAATGCGTTTATCTTCCGCTGGCAGAGACAGCAGCCCCATAGCTCTAACATAAAATATAGTTGTTTGCTTGTGGGATAAATATAAATCTCTCTTCTCTGGTTTTTAACCAATTTCTTTGAATGTCACTTACTTTTTACAATCAACCTAATGAAACCTTTCTGGCGTTCTTCCCCCCCAGCACAGCTTTCTGGGTTTGCTAGCGGTCTGTAACAACAATGGTAAATATTATTGCCACTCAGGAACTACTTTCTAGGTGTGCAGACATAAATGGTTGGCTCCAATAAAATTTGTGGGGGACTTGCCGTTACCTTGAGTGAGACTAGTGTTTTCCCCTTGGATGTTGGCTCCCAGCACTGGGAGTGCTTGAGAGGCAGTCTTTGCTTTTTTCTGTGTCCATTGGCATGAGCTCTTCGGGCTGGAGTTGCAGTGCTTGTGGAGCTTCTGCTGGGGCTTTCATACTAAAGTATTAATCCAGAGGAGTAACTGAGGCTAAGGTAATAGGAATTTACAGATTGTATGTAGAATTTTGGGAGATCATCCCTAATTTCTAGTTTTTGTCCTCAATTTATGCATTGGAATTATTGTAATTGACTACTGAAACTGACTCTTCAGCCCTGGAACCTGCCTGGTGACAGCACAGAGAGGTCTTGATCTTGCTTTTAACTTACACCTCATAATTTGCTTATGTTAACAAAGTGTGCTGGAGGGAGCACCCTGATGCTGGCAGCTGGCCACACCAAGCACCTTGGAAGGGTTGGTGAAGGTTTGGCAAAGGGTGAGCTTTCAGATTTCACTCCCTGAAAAGACCAGGGTGCCTTTTGGGAAAGGTATCAGTAAATATTTTGCTTAGTGGGTAATACTGAAAACATACAGAAATTAATTGGGTAGAAAATAGTACTATAGTGGCACGTAAAACATTGGTCTGCTTTTCAGCTGGCTCTTCATGGTGTGAGCTTCTCAAGTGCTTCGGTCGCAGTGGTCGTGCTTGGCCTCTACCTGTAAGTGGGCACACGGTGCCGGACATGGGGTGGCCGAGTACCCCGCACACCTGTTCTGGCTGTGGTGCTGGCTCAGTCTAGTGACCCTCCTCCGTTGCCTCCCCACCATGGCGGCTGCTGTGTTGTGGGACCCTCAGGAGATCCCCCCTCCCCTCAGAGGTGTCTGGTGCCTGCTGTGAGGCTCTCAGCCAGAGGCACAACAACCTAGACGTACAGCCTTTACGTGTTCCCCTGTGTTTTCGTACCAGTCGGGTATCTCTCCTTCCTAAGCCACAGGCGTTTTGCTGCCTGCATGCTAGGTATTTCCACTGTGGTGCCATGGCTATAGTACAGTGTCCGCCATCTCTGCCAAATATCTCCTGCTGGGCCATTACACCAGCTTTTTCCCTTGCCAGAAGGAGAAAATACAGTCTGAACATGATCTTTCACTTGTGGTTGAGTCTGTCTTTCTTGTGGCTGCTGAAACAGCCTGCAACCAGAGTGGGTTTTGGGATATTGCTGGAAGGAATGGAATGGAAAATCATGGGGGTGTGTCAGATCGCATAGGCTTAGGAATTCTGTCTGACATCTCTTGCTTTAAAGTGATGAGCTTTGCTGCATTCATCATCCTCCTGGGGACTTGGTGCATTGGGTGATGGGCACTTGAGATGACAGGAGGAAAAGATATTAATTTGGTAAATGTTGTGTGTTTGAAATATACATGTTTTAAGTCTAATCTTTTGTGGAGATGGTGGTGCTGTTAATTTCTGAATAATTACTTTGGGTTTTCTTGATATGCCATTACTTGCAAGGATCAGTGGTCCATGAAGTCAGATCTGTGTGACTATTCCTGGTGTATTATCATTATCTAATTTTCTGTGACAAACTTTGGTAATGCAATATGCTGGAGGTTTTTGGTTGCTGGAAATGACCTTAGTTATATGTTAACTTGACACGCTGCCTGGCATTCTGGCCTAGTTGCCTAGATATACAAATAAACTTGCTTCATGAAGTGACAGCTGCCTGTTTTTCTAGATGGACAGGTACTGACTAATTCAGACGGGGTAGATCGAGAGAAGAGGGAGTAAGATTACAGTGTGAGGAGGCAGTCTGAATCACAAAATCTATCTCTTGGCCTGACAGCTTTCTTTTTGTATAGGCTTTCCAATATTGTAATATGGATGCATGTGTTTGTGCTGGTGTATTTGTAGTTTGAGCAGCTGACTTTGGTCTCCTACATTCTTGTATATACAAGCTGTGATGAAGACAATGCCAGATGAAGACAGCGGAGCAGAAATACAAGAAAAAAGGGTTGAATTCTTGAATCCTTCTCTGATGTCATTCCACTTTGCGAGTCACAACTTCACTTTTTGTCATCGCAGCAGACCATAAAGCTACTGTATGGGAGTATGGCAGAGAGCTGAGGTTTAGCCTGGAAATTGCCCTGCATTGAAAAAGGAAAAGGAGTTCTAGAGTCATGAGATACAAAGGAGACTCAGTGGATAAGCCTTCACCATGCAGCATGGTAGAGATGGGATTAAGGGAGATCTTGGAACATCCCAAAGTGTTTGGTGTTTGGATCAGTGCTGGTTTAGGCTCATCTTCTACAGCTCATTACTTGCTTGGAGCTGCAATTCTGATGAAAACGCTTAGAGCCTTTAGAATCACAGAATCACTAAGGTTTGAAAGGACCTGTAAGATCAAGTCCAGCCATCAACCAACACCACAATGCCCGTTAAACCATGTCCCACAATGCCTCATCCACACGTTCCTTAAACACCTCCAGTGAGGGTGACTCCACCACCTCCCTGGGCAGCCCATTCCAATGCCTCACCACTCTTTCAGTAACGAATTTTTTTCTAATACCCAGTCTAAACCTCCCTTGCCACAACTTGAAGCCATTTCCTCTTATCCTATCAATGCAACTGGTCTTTTTTGTTTCTTTAGGCTGGAGGACTTGTGTCTTCTGCATACTTAATAAATACATAATTGCATTTTAAAATAAAAACAGGTTGCTTTTTAAAAGAAAAGCAATAATTAGATCTTTAAAATGCAGTTAATTGCACATTTATCTCTCATGATATCATTGTGTATGTATGTGTGGGGGGCATTTGCTATGTGATGCTGACACCCTGTATTGAAGAAAGAGAAGCCCAGGGTTTAGCAGGAACACTGAAAATTCATGTCTGCTTACTTCCACATTATACAAATGAAAAGGTATGTGTCTCGGCTGTGTCAGCAAGGTAGTTCATAGAATCACAGAATGGTCTGGGTTGGAAGGGACCCCAAGGATCACAGAGTTCCAACCCCCCTGCCACAGGCAGGGACACCAACCTCCAGGCCCGGACCTACACAAGGGTGACCCAGGGCCCCATCCAACCTGGCCTTGAACACCTCCAGGCATGGGGCATCCACCACCTCTCTGGGCAGCCTGTTCCAGCACCTCACCACCCTCTCTGTAAAAAACTTCCCCCTAATATCTAATTTAAACCTTCCCTCCTTCAGCTTCAATCCATTCCCCCTTGTCCTGCCATGTTCTACCCTTTTAAAAAGTCGGTTCCCCTCCTGTTTGTACGCTCCCTTCAGGTACTGGAAGGCTGCAATGAGGTCCCCCCACAGCCTTCTCTTCTCTAGGCTGAACAAGCCCAGCTCCCTCAGCCTCTCTGCGTAGGGGAGGGGCTCCAGCCCTCGGATCATCTTCGTGGCCTCCTCTGAACCCTCTCCAACAGTTCTGCATCTTTCTTGTATTGCGGGCCCCAGACCTGGACACAGGACTCCAGGTGGGGCCTCACGAGGGCAGAGTAGAGAGGGACGATCACCTCCCTGTCCCTGCTGGCCACCCCTCTTCTGATGGAGCCCGGGATACCGTTGGCCTTCCGAGCTGCAAGAGCACACTGCTGGCTCATGTTGAGCTTCTCATCCACCAAAGTTCTAAAAGAATTGGAGGCTTTCTGCCTCCAGTAGTGGGTTTGTGTATATACTGACCAATAATAATTTTACTTTTAGTAGTACTCTGTGCAAGTGCAATAATAGCTACTGTTATCTTTAAGAATGAGGAGTATTCTGAGCAGCATGTACACCTCCATGACATACTATTAAACTGGGAGTAAACTTTTTCCAAACAGGTCCAGTTTATGAGGTACAAAAGTGTAATGTTGTGTTGTGCTTCTGCTGGGAATAAAAAGCTTTTGAAGCTGTTTTCAAAATTCAGTGTTTAATATGATACTAAACTGTATGTCAAACTACAGCTGGAGTAATGCCAGGACTAGTACAAGAAAAGACAGAACAGAAATAGAGCCTGGAAATTTTCTACAGAGAATAATAGTGCGAGCAAGTTGTCATATCTCAAAGTATGTATAGAAGCTTAAGCTTACCTCCTTTCAAAGGTTGTGTTGTATTTCTGAGTTGGAAGACAATATTACAATATCTTAAATCAACTCTGATGTCTCACTAGTCCTTGTTGGTTTTGTGCCTGTTGGTATATTCTCTCCGTTTCTTCCCTAAACCATCGCAATGGGAAGGTTTTGCTGCTTTATTTATGTCCCAGCAAAACTCAATGGAAAGTCTTATGCTGACTTG
This sequence comes from Podiceps cristatus, assembly GCA_000699545.1. Classification (NCBI taxonomy): domain Eukaryota; kingdom Metazoa; phylum Chordata; class Aves; order Podicipediformes; family Podicipedidae; genus Podiceps; species Podiceps cristatus. Next base: position 4,944 of record KL289347.1, on the reverse strand, counting down.
GTGGAACGTGTTCATCACTAAACTGCTGATTAGAAGCAGGTTGGGGCCCTGCTTCCCTACCCACTGCCACCAATTCTCCCTGCCCTCTCTTGTGAGGAAACATCACGTTATTTCTAGTCGGTAGGACGTTCCTGCCAGCAGTCCAGGAAGCTCAGGGATGGAACAGACCTTGATGGCCACATGCTGAAATAACTATGCATGATGAAAAGAGCTACTAAAGCTTATTCTCAAATATGCCATTAGTTCAAAGTAAACTTGCAGAGTTGAGAAGGCAGAGAGCAGATGTGTTCATGGCACAGGGCTGACTTTGTGCTTTCTCACAAGATAGCTTATGTGGGTAGGTTTTGGAAATTTTCCGTACCAAGACAAACAAATCATGTGGGCAGCAGTCAGGGCTCCAAAGATAAGGCAGTGTAGCAGTGTTTGTGTTAAAATGCTGGTCACCGCTCCAGCAAGCTCACACAGAGGCACCTTCTGTATCTCGTACTTTAAAATCCCTGCTAGTCAGATATAGACCTAGTGCTGCCATGCTTTCTTTTCCTGTGCCTCATTAATAATGAACTGAATAACTGAATAATATATTGTGGGCTAATGTCTGGCAGTAGAAGCAGTGGCCTGGATTTGATATGTAGTTGGTAAAAGTGAGTGAGACTCTCTGCGTTTTTTTTCCCTCCATTGTTATTCCAGTTGAATTGAAAACCACTTTTACTGTCTCCTCCTGTCTCCTCTTCCGTCAATCGGATGGGAGTCTCAAACAAAGCTGCACAAGTTGAAACTTTTTACCTGGAACATACTGATTCGGAGAAATTAATGAATGCCCAGGGTTCGAGTGTTGAGATTTTTTTGTTGTGTCCTTCTCTCTTCCCTGTTCTTAAGTGTTGTGAGATCCTACCTTTGATCTGAGCGATCTCTGACAGTGTGATTCATCTTGCCAGGTAGAAGCTGACCTCCGTTTTCTAGATGGATTGAAGTCAGTCAAGGTTTCAGGCAGTGTTATAGAATTGTGATGGTATAGCATAGCTTTAGAATCATAGAAAGGTCTGGGTTGGAAGGGACCCCAAGGACCATAGAGTTCCAACCCCCCTGCCACAGGCAGGGACACCAACCTCCAGGCCTGGATCTACACAAGGTTGCCCAGGGCCCCGTCCAACCTGGCCTTCAACACCTCCAGGCATGGGGCATCCACCACCTCTCTGGGCAGCCTGTTCCAGCACCTCACCACTCTCTCCGTAAAAAAACTTCCCCCTAATATCTAATTTCAACCTTCCCTCCTTCAGCTTCATTCCATTCCCCCTTGTCCTGCTATTATCTACCCTTTTGAGAAGTTGCTTTTCCTCCTGTTTGTATGTTCCCTTCAGGTACTGGAAGTCTGCAGTGAGGTCCCCCAGGCTTTCAAGTACTCCAGTTGTTTTCTGCTGAGATAAATTCTTGAGACATTTCTTTATACCATAACAAATTTCAGATGTGTTCAAACTGTACATTTTCTCTCCTGAAGCTTCTCAGCTTTCTCTTTTTTACTTGTTCCATAGCATGTTCAGATGATGCTCATGATACGAGGTTTGGAAAATGGGTGATGACTTTTCTCTGCATGGAGACAGTTCAGCCATAGGTGTCCTGCTCATTGAGTCTGTATTTTCTGTATGCACCTGCAGATTGAATTATACAAGGTTTGTAAAGTGATGAAGTCTGTAAGCTCAGGTAAAATGAACTGATGCTATAAACATCCTGCTTCCCTCCTTCCATGCCTTAGTGATGATCTCATTCCCCTATGCAGTGAAATTTACCATTGTTATAAACAGGAAACATTATCAAAACAAACTGGCTGTACCCACCCTTAGAGCTTCAATTATATGTCAAGATCTTGCTTGAACAAAATAGGCTATATTTGTGCAAAAGTGTAGAGCAGTGATTATATCACTATATTAAAAAAAGGGATGGTAATAACATGGGAGAAAATCACAAGTTTCACAAGAAAAACTGGAAGAGATCCAGTTCTAAACTTGGCAGGGTTAGTTACATAATTGAAGGTCTGGGAGGTCAATCTGTTCCATGCTACGGTCTAACTTAATTTATATAATTAAGGCTGCTTCCGCCCCTTTCCTCCAAATAAATTTGGCAAAATGTTGTTCTCTCTTTAGCATGGGGAATAATGAAAGTTATTGACTGTGACTATGAATTACCTAGTGAACTCTGCAGAAGTAAGGGAGATACCATCTTTGAAAGTCCCTTATCCGGATTTATTAAGGCTCATTAAAAAACAATGATACTGGCCAATTATTGTTTAGTCTGAAGCGTGCTTGTGGGTTCATTTCCAGGAGGCCCAGAGATTAAAAAAACAACACAAAACCCAACAACAAAAAAAATCCCCATCCTACTTCCAGTAGCTTTCTAAAAGGGAAATTTAAGCTAAGCTGCAATTTTTTTTAATTTTCTGTGGCAGTTTTCATGTCTGCAGATTTCTCTTACCTGGGGCTAGTGGCTCCAGCTGGCTCCTTCAAAGTCTGGCCCTTTTGTACCTGGGTGGTCTGCATGCCTGCATGGCCACCTGGCTTCACTGGGCCCTGGGGTTGGTGATTGTGCTCCTTGATCCTTACTGTTCCTTTTGCATTTGGTGCCTGTGCGGTACGTTGTGAGGAAAACCTGTTGTTGTTTTTGCCACCTATTTTATATGGTACTTCACCCGTGTGCTTCTGTACATGCCTATCTGTCTGGTCCTTTTTGGACCAAACAAAAGCGCAACTAGTCCAAAGAGGTGATTTTCAGTTTGGTAGCTGGGTTCTGCCCTGAGCAGGGTCCGGCATGAGCAGCTAGATGTGATGATGCAGAAAGGAGATACTGAGTCATGACGGGGAAAGGTGGAGGCTGCTGACCAAAAGCAAAGCCAGGGTCTACTGCAGGTGTCAAAGCTGTTTATTTGGTTTTATGTTGCTTGTTTGGTGTTTGCTGTTAAGCTGCCTGGCTGTTGCAGCTGCAAGCTCAGCTACTTTCTGTTTTGAAGGATGAGCAAGTAGCCTGTAGGTAAACCAGAAGCCTCAGAGACGGTCTTGTTTTGCTCCACTTCCTAATGTTTTTTGTTGGTGGTGGTGGTTTTTTTGTGTTTGTTTGGTTTTGGGTTTTTTTGGTTTTGGATTTTTTTTTTTTCCTTTGCTCGACCTTGTGCTTTGGGTTATTTGAGGGGAAAGGTAGAGCTCTTAGCAGGATTGATCTGGTGCACACAGGGTAGCTGGTGCTGAAGAAGGCGCTGGCGTGCCCTGTCCTGCAGCTCTCCCTGCCAGTGCTGCTCACCTCGGTCATAATTACAGCGGGAGATGTCTCAGCGGAGGAAGTTGTTTGTGACCCTGCTGCTGTGTGTCAGTGCTGTTTGGTCGTTACTCATCCAGGCTGTTGCTGGAGATCCAGTATAGCAGGGAGCTCAGGAAGTGCCGGGTCAAGTGCCCTGCAACGCAGGCATCCAGCCAAACCAGGTGGTTTACATTTCTGTTGCTTCTTTTCAGAATGAGCTGTGCTGAGATGATTATTAAAGTTATCACCGACAAAATAGCATTGTTCCCCTTTCTTTACTGTATTCATCCCAATGAATGTATTCATTCATGTTAGTCATCCCAGCCTCTTAAATCTTTATACATGTATAAGCAAGACTTGTCATTGAATAGCAGGTGCATAGATGTTAAAAGCGCTGTGTCTTCTGCAATTTTCCTGATCTAGTGATTTGGCCTTTACTAATAGCCTTAGGTTTAAATGGCACAGGATATAAAGATGAGTTAGTTATACTGCTATGCTTGTTTTAATAATAATTGTAAGAAATGCCTTTAGATTTCTGGGGGTGTACACTAGCAGAAGTTATGCTTCAGTGGCCTTGCGTGGCGCCTGGCTTCTGCAGTGGCTCAGCTGCTGTTCACAGAAAAAAAAACCAAACCAAACCAACCCTGTGGGAGACTTACAGAAATGCAGTGCATTTTGCTACTGTTTGGACTTCCCCGCATCAGCCTCAGGGAATGCCCTCTGGTGCTGGGTATCTGCAGAAGGAATACTGGGCAGGGAGCTTTCACATCTTTAAAAAGGCATATGAAACCTTAGTCTGCTTTTAGGGGAGGGTAGCCATAAGGACCCATCTGTGGCTCTTGCCCTGTAGCCAGTGAGGGCAGGGAGGGTCTGGTGCAGAACTGGCTGGTCGTGACCAAGGAGGGAGCCTGAGTCCCTAAAGTGCCTGCAGAGCTGCTGCTCCTTGCTAGTTAAACAGCAGCACTGGTACACTCTGAAGCAGCCCGAGCTCATTTATCTGGCATGGTCATGGTATCTTGCACCAGTGATGTAGTGAAACTCTAATATATAACTTCCCCTTGAATACTATACTAATTATACTGTACTGTACTACCCTTGCTCTGTTGCGACACAATGGCCATGCAGAATGATGGCATCCCTAAATCCACTACTAGATGTTATGGTCGAGCAAAATCTAACTATTATTTTGTGTACTTGTTGTAAAACAGTGCTATGTTTATACAGAGAAAGGGTGCATATGATTTTATTTTAAAATAGGTATTTATTAGGAAATATTGACTGCAGTTGTCTTTTCCAATGCAGTTTAAGTCTCAGAAGGGTATGATACTCAGCTGAAATGTATTACATCTGTTGACTGGTCAGATTTGGATACTGGGCAGCTCTTGTTTTAATAGAGCCTCTAACAATGACGTATATATGGTAAACATAGCAGTTTGCTTGTTTTCTGGTTCAGTTGCCTTTGTGTACCATTTAGGACGTGACAGTGCTTACACCTAGTATTATACCTCAGTTTCTCACTTCCCCCTTTTGTGTGACACAAAGTCCCAGAAGAGACTTGGAAGAAGAAACCCCAGTCTACCCCCAGCAAACTGCTTCTGCTCCTCCCTGCCAAAACCCTCGTGGGTGAAAGAGGATAAGGAAGGCCCTACAGAGGGACCTGGA